>ML778364.1:293834-304421 GCA_009831015.1 Picea engelmannii
ACATTCAACATCAGTCACATATATGAGAAAGACAAAGACAAATAGTTCCCGAGGAAACCCATACAGGGTAAAATCCTCTTTTTCTTTATATGATAAGTATTATCTACATTCTTTACATTATCATACATATGAGCACCAACTCATTGTGAGGCTACAACCTCTGGTTTTGCAAACTGCAACTTTCTGAGAGCACCGACCCTCTGTTTTCTCTAGCACCCACTAGAAGGAAGCACCAACCCCCTGGTTTCTCTAGCACCAACTAGACGAAAGCACCAACTCCCTGGTTTCTCTAGCACCAACTAGAAGGAAGCACCAACTCCCTGGTTTCTCTAGCACCAGCTAGAAGGAAGTACCAACTCCCTGTGTTCAAGCACCCACTTGAACCTTTGAGGACACCAGTCCTCCCTAGCACCTCCCTTCCACCCTGAAATATAAATCTTTGCTACTAAAACTTATTACAGTGATATAATGTTCAATAGTGGCTTACCAGACTCATCACTGTTCTGCTGCATTTCGTTGCTCTGTCTGCCTCATTGCCTTCTTGCACACATGACTTGTGCTATATATTATTCTTCTTTTTATGCTCTATGCACCATCTCCATTCACTGCATAGTTCCTCTTCTGTTCAATTCAGCTGCTGCACTCTCCTCCTTCTTCATGCATGAATCACCTTCAACAACAACAACCAAAACAACTCCAATAGAAACCACAACGCCATCTCTTCTCTGTACCCTGTACTTAGAGCTTTTGTGCACCTTGTGCATGAAATGTGTGCAATACCTCTGCATACTCACACCGCGCCGATATCCTCCACCTCTTGACTGCTCTGCCTGATCATCACAACTCTTCAGCTTCTCTGGTGGTTCCCACCATGCGTCCAACATCACTGGGTGTTCTGCTGAGATTCCTCAACCTCTCTGGCAGTTGAGACTCCTCATCTTCTCCGGCACATTCGAGCTTATGCCTTATGTTTTAGTTACAGACTTCAACGCTCATCTATTTGTCAATCGCCTCCACGAACAGTCTTTGTTCTACTGGATGATCCCTTCATACTCTTCACCTCCTATGTCAATCACCTCGAAGTGTCTTTGAGTCCTTTGGTAGAACTCATCACTGGTTTCTGGTAGTTTCACTGTGTTGTGCAACAGTAGCCCTCCGATTATGCTCAAATTCACCTGCATTGTTGGATGAACTCTGAAGAGTATTGTCGTTATTTACCCATTTTGCACTTTCACAATTCGAAGATTCTGCAATGAGACATCTTGTCTCCATGTCACGAGCTCTGAAAAGGAGCTTGGCTGCTCTAGCTCCCTCCTCTACATGACCACAGGCGGTGACCTCCGGTTACACTGACAATTCACCTTTTCGGTATTTCAGAATTCGTATGATCCAGTGTCTCGACACTCCCATACACGATCCCCAAAATTTTGAGGTGGAGCTTATCTGAACTAGGTCCTTCGTCCACGTGACCACATGTGGTGACCACAGGCTGCGCTAAAAGGTGCTGTGAACTTATGATCTTTATCGATCCTAATTGACGGTCCACAATCTCGATGAATCAACGGTCCAGATCTCATCGTGAATTTGCATCTCGTTGTTCCTTAGATGGAGATTCTTGTCACTCCAAGTTACGATAGGAGAGACTCCGAGATGGAGATTTTTTGCGCTAGCTCCTTCCTTTATATGACCATGGTCATGACCAAGCGCTTGTTCATAACGTGCTTTTTGCGATTTCCCATTTCGCCTTTTTGTTAATCCCATTGTGAAGTTTCTCGACTTTCCAAGTCGCGATCCCCGAAATGACGAAAAGGAGCTTGTCTCCACGTACTCTTCTCTTCAGCTCTTCGATGGTGTGACCACCGGCTGAGACCACAAGCCTAAAGTATTTCGCAATTTCGCATTTCCACATTTTGGGACTCCTGTGGTTATGTTTCTTGCCTCTCTAAGTCGCGATTCACGAAACTCCGAAATGGACTGAGATCAACGGTCCAGATCAGACCTTGATTCAATGGCTGCGATTAAATCATGATTTCACAATTCTTGCTGCATTGTTTATTTTCCCTCTCCATGTTGCGATTCGCAAAACTCCGATATGGAGTTGGATCAACGGTCCAGATCTGATCTTGATTCAACATCTGCGATTAAGTCGCAATTTTTAATATCGCGAAATCGGGATTTCTGTGGATGATATTACTTGACATCTCCAACTCTCGATCCCAAAAACTCGGACATGGACTGGAATCAACAGTCCAGATTCAACCTTAATCTGATGGCTGAGATTATATCGCGATTTCAGATATCGCGATTTCGAGAGGTTAGGGAACATCGTTCCTTTGACTCTCTAGTCAGTGAACTGACGATCTATCCCCACGTGTCCTGCCTGAAGATGGACGGTCCTCCTTCTTTCAGGATTTTGTGAGCCCTCTACTCCTTGCACTTTTAAAGAACGTGCAGGTTCTCCTCGATCCAATGGTGGTCGAACCCTGCGCTCGGATCTAACGCCCGAGATCTATCCTCCATATCTGCGCGCTCCTCTTGTCTACATTGATATTTGACGGTCATCGAGAATTCGGGATGGGATCCAATGATCACCGACGCTTCTCCTCCAAGCTTACGCATCCTCCTTACTTGGAAGAATTTCTAAGTGTCGAAGGCCTCGACCTTTGATCCGCCTGTGATCCTAAGTATGCTATCTCCCTTGAGCTTTAGCCATGAGTTAACCTCATCCCTGGTGCACACCTACCCACTGCATTTGACTCTGCGCTAATTCCTCCTGAGCTTACTTTGTTCCTGTTTTCCCATCGATGCACACTCTGATCCTACCATCAATGACAAGCGCATACTGCCTATAAAGCATGCCAACCATCCTCTGCACTATCTTTTCTGATCTTATCGAGCTTTCTCTGCAGCGTCTTCCAAAACTACTTTTGATGCCCGTCTGTTACATTCTTCCTATACTCATGCCATCTTCACTGTTGTACTTTCCATCAATGACAAGCATACGCTACCTATTAAAAATTTGCCAACACCATCTTCTTCATTTTTCTTGGAAAGGTCATCAACCACCACATTTTCTTTTCCTTTTTTTGTAGATGATCTCGTAATCATATCCAAACAACTTGGTTACCCATTTTTTTTTCTCCAGGGAAAAAATTCTTTTCTCCAGAAAAAAATTGAGGATTTGATGATCAGTTTTAATTTGGAAGCAATGCCCTAAGTGATAAGGATTCCAGAGATCCACAATGTGAAAAATAGCCAACATTTTCTTTTCATAAGTGGAATGGCTCAAATGGTGCTTGTATAATTATTTTTTGGTGAAAGCCAAAGGTTGACCATATTGCATGAGGACAACCCTAATGCCTTTCCCTGAGGCATCACACTCTAGTACAAAGGTCTTGTTGAATTCATGGAGAGCCATAACGTGAGTAGTTCACATAAATTCTTTCAAGGCTTGGAAGGAATGTTCTGTTGTTGGAGTCCCTCTGAAATAATTCTTTTTAAGGAGCGTTGTGAGGGGAGATGCAATTTCGCCATAATTCTGAACAAACTTTCCATAATAGCCCATAAAACCCAGGAATCCACATAGACTTTTAAGATTTTTCAGGTGTGACCATTCCTGCATAGATTCAATTTTCTTTGAATCCACCTTGACACCATCCTTTCCAACAATATGTCCCAAGTACTCAACTTCAGAGGCTCCAAGAGAACAATTAGAATTCTTAAGAATTTTTTTTTTTTGAGACAGTAGTTGTAGAACTTGATCCACATGGTCAAGATGGGCTTGCCAAGTTTTTCTATAGATGAAGATATCATCAAAGAAAAAAAGGAAAAGATGATGGAGGAAAGGACGAAAGACATGATTCATGAGACTTTGAAAAGTGGAGGTAGATTTACAGAGGCCAAATGGAATAACCAAGAACTCATAGTGACCCTCATGTGTTCAGTATGCATTCTTGGGAATGTCTTCTTCTTTCATACGAATATGGTGGTAGCCAGATAAAAGATCAAATTTGGTAAAATACTGAGCACCAATTAATTCATCCAAAAGGTCATCAATGACAAGAATGGGATATTTGTCTTTAATGGTGAGTTTTTTGAGGGATTCAAAATCAAGACACATGCACCAAGTACCTTCTTTCTTGAGTACCATGACTACTGGAGAACAATAGGGGTTGGTAATGCGATGGATGCCACCAAATTCTAGCAATTATTGAACAATATTCTCAATTTCATTCTTCTGGGTGAAGGGATGATGATAAGGGATAACATTTGGAGGAACACTACCTAGAACGAGAGGAATGGAATGATCATGGATACCTCAAGAAGGGGTAAGTCCCTGGGGGTTTGAACCACAACTTGGTGTGGGGAGAAGATAGATTGGAGGTTGAGATGGACATAAGGTGTCTCAACCACCTGAAAGGAATAAATTTGGGAAATAATGCGATAATGACCTTTTCTGAGGAGCTTTTCCATTCAGTGGGAACTCATGATCTCTGGTGACCCTACTATGATGCCTTGGAACTAGTGTTGTTGGCCCTCCTGCTGGAATTGCATGGTTAAATTATGGAAATTCATGGTGATAGGGCCGAGAGTGTGTAACAATTCAAAACCATGTATAATGTCACAATCTCCCTCGTCTATAGAAAACATATGAGATTTTAGGTGTTACTGACCAATTTGTAGGCACACATTTTCACAACGCCCTCAACATTTCATGGAATCCCCATTTGCAATCATGATTTGGAAATTATTAATTGGATGGATATAGCAATTGAATTCTTGGGCAATGCAACAATGAATACAATTATGGGTTCTTCCACTGTCAACGAGAATGATGACTTTCCGGTTCTTAATGTAGCCAATTAACTTCAGGGTTTGGGGAGCAGAGAATCTAGTGAGTGCAATCAAGGAAATCATTGGTTCAACTTCAAGTGGATCATAGGGAGGATTAAGATCATCGAGTGGGGGTAGCTTGGGTACATGAGAAACATCGACCTCTTCTTCAGAAACATTCTTAGTCATAGCCATAAAAATCTTATGTTCCTTACACTTGTGCCTTGGAAAATACTTGTCATCAAAATTATAACAAAGACCCTTAAGTTGGCGTTTAGACATTTCGACCCGAGTCATTTTATGGATCTTGAGGGGAGTGGCAGGAGGGGAGGGAAGGGTGGGTTTAGGGATAGGAATAAAGGGTGTTTTCTGGTTTGGGATGAGCCTACTTGTTGTGCATCCTTGGCCCTTTTAGTAGTTTCCAACCAAGTCTAGGTGTGATCCATGAGGATATGAGCACACATTTCATCCTTGAGGGAATTGATAAAGAATTCCCTAAAAAAATCATTTGTCATACCCTTTGTTCTGAAATCCAATTGCTCAAAGAAAGTTATAAACTCTTCCACTAGGTTATTTTGTTTCAACTTGGTCGAACTGCCTAAATGATGGGTGTCGGTATCAAAGCAGTCATAAATATCTGCAAAAAATTGTGTCCAAGACAGATACCCTTGGTGTGCCTTTTTTTGCCATTGCCACCATTGCTAGTTTTCATGATCCAAATGGAGAACACCATAACAGAGTTTGGCCAACTCATTGGTAATTTCGTGCAAAGAGAAGTAGTGTTCCATTTGGGTGACCTAGCCTGTGAGGTATGAGCCATCAAATTTGTTCACATCCACTCTAGGAAGGCGTATGTCATGTTGAAAGTGATTGGACTAAAAATTCTCGGAAGTGGAGGAAGTAGCACCTTCAGGGTGCAAAAGTTGGTCAGATGAGGGAAACCCTCAAGGGACATTTAGTTTGGATAAGATTTGGCTCGAAAAGGATTCAAGATGGATTTCCATGTCCTCTTTTAGGGATTCCATATTGGATTTTGTGGTGGAATTGATGGTGGAAATATTGACAGTGAGTTGCTGCAATTCCTTCCGGGTCATGGAGAAATCAAATGACAATGTATTGAGGTGTTCTTCAAGATCTTGGCTATGGGTGTGGGCCATGGTGAAAGGGGGTATAGGAAGGGGTTGGGTGGGTCTGCACAAAAAAGGGGTTATGGGAGAAGGGTATCAGAACGATTAGGGGAAAAAGGGGAATGCAATGGGATAGGTCCCAAGTAAGGGGGTTGAGACCACATGAAAAAGGATGAAAAATGTTAGGTATCATTGCGATCAGAATGAAAAGAGGAATCCAATGGGATAAGTCTCAAATAAGGGTGCATGCAGGCCCTAAACTTGTTTTTTTACTCCTACAAAGTTATACTCCAATTTGAATAATACTGCAGTGGTGAAATGCCCAAGTTTTTAACAGGAAGAAATGTGTAGTAATTTCACAACCAGAATGCAGGAGGGAAGGTTGCATGACAACAGATTTTGTATGTTCCTTTTTTGTTCTATTTTCGTCCCAAGGGTTAGGGTTTTTTCTAGGGTTCCTACAGACAAGGGTTTTCCCTGTGTTATAACTCTATGATATACGTGCAGGGTCAAACAGTAGTACTTGGCTCAATATCTCAGGGAACCAACTAAGCAGGCTAGATTGTACCCTTAGCCATACTACTCGATTACCCATGTACTAGAGAGCATTTTCCTAGGTGTTGTTCTTGGTGGAACTATAGTAGTCAGGCGATCGATCGGTTGATCTACAATAGGTTTCAAGATACCTAGGCCAGTTTGTATACATGTGTTTTCTAATGCACTACCACTTGAAGGGGTACTAACAGGGGCTACAAGGGTGTCCAACAATATGATCTTAAAAACCTCTTGTATTTCCTACGTGTATGCTTCCCCGACTATAGATTTATGCACTGAACGACATATCATCGTAGCTTAAATACGTCAGAATACGTCTCTACCCTGAAAAATTTTTACCCACAATTCCTGCCTAGGAAATTTCTCTGATACCACTTGTTAAGCACTTGGTTATGTTATATTGAACAAAAACAAGAATATCACATGAATTACCGACAAAACAACAGAATATAGAGAATTAGCACATCAAAATGATACCTTTATTGAAACAAAAGCAATGTTCACTTACCTCTTCGAAGGGGCAACCTCCAACAGAGCATAACTCTATTACAATAATTTTCAAGACAAAGATTTATCATGCCCTCGACTCCTATTTATACTAAATCTATCTACCCAAAAGAATAATCTAGAAGAAGATCTTTCTAGAAGCATAAGTTTTTATTAGGTCTTCTTACATTTGACTTGTTCTCCTTATTCCTAGGCCTTATTTATTAATATCAACCTTTATTACATGGAAAACACATTATTCTACCTACGTAAGAGGTTAAGGAGGTTAGGTCCCTAACAAATTCTTTATATGTTTATTGTTCATCACGACAAGAACTTGACTACATTCTTCTTACTCAACTAATCAAAATAATGTAAATTCAAAACTTTTAATAAGAAGATTACCTTTATGTATGTTGAAATTTTATCTATACTTCTTAGTCACAAAAAAAAATTCATTATCATTTAGTATATACATTTCCACTTTACTGACATTTTCCAATAAATAACTACCATTCATACTATCAACATGAATACTCCAGACTCCACTCTCTAGTTTGTATAAGGTTATGAGAAATCAAAATGATACGGTCTATCTATTCATAACCTTACATTTTTCCACCGAATTCCATATTCTCTATTGTATTTAACACTATATAAATGTAAATTTAAAAGTACTAAAAATATTTGATCCTCATAAATTTTATGTTTATGTTTGATAAACAAATATAAATGGCTAATTTTAACAATAATATATATATATATATATATATATATATATATATATATATATATATTATTTTTATGACACCTAAGAGTGATAAGCAATCGATGCTTATGTATAACGTTAAGACCCTTTTTCAAGATCACCCTTATTGCATATCTTGACTTTTATTGTCACCAAACGTATTTCAATGTCTAATGAGATGTTATATATATTGAACTCATCTTCTAGTGCATAGTGATCATTTTATTTACAAAGGTCACTCCATTATTATTTGCAAATTGACACTACATAGATTGACAATCTGTAAATAGATTGTCATTGATGTTTTATGTTTTTAATGTTAAAAATATTTTTATGTGTATTGTTTTATTAAATTTTTTATTTATATTTGTATACTTTATATATATATATATAATAAAAAAATTATATAGCTAAATGTTATGATGGGAAATGATGACTTTTATATTATTAATAAAAGTTTTATTTCTTAAAAAATTATTTTGTTTATTCAAATAGTTGCAAAGTTCAAGAAAACCTATAGAGCCAATCAAAATAATAAATTTGATTCATTAAAAAAAAACACAAAGTATTTTAATCTTTATTTTTATTTAATTATTATATTCTAGTCAATCAATTTTCAATGTCATTATCAACTTTATTTTAATATATATGTAAATCATATTAATACAAAAATGAGATAAGACGATGGTCAATATATATGTAAATCATATTAATAGAAAAATGAGATAAGAAGATGGTCCACATAGTGCTGATATTGCTTACAACGCTTATGTTCTTTTTTGAAAAACTAATGTGAAGAAAATCATGGATATATGGGACCCATGAACATGATTAAATGTCAATGCAATGACAATCATGGCTATATGGGACCCATCAACATGATTAAATCTCAATGCAATGACAATCATGGCTATATGGGACCCATCCACATGATTAAAAGCCAATGCAATGACTTTATGTTCTAGAAAATTTTCCAAACAAGTAACATAATGTTGATGTTTTGTTTGTAGAAGATGTAGTTGGTTGCTATGTAGGAACATGGGTGGGTGTAACGGTTGCAGGGGTTACTTATAGTTTAATGTTGGGCATCAATTAAAATGGATTTTGTTTCGGTTACTCACAATATGAGAGGATCCTAGTCATTCTCATTGGCTTTGACATGTATTACTATTACAAATAAAGTCATTGTTAAGATATGATAATTTGTTAATTAGTTTTAAGAATATGAATCAAAATACATCAATATGGATAAGGTGAATCGATGCAAGTTATAAATTCTTTTTGAGGATACTCATATTCATATCCCCAAAAAATGTTTAATTGATAAAGCAGAAATAATATATGTAATATGGGTTTATTGCTTTTCAAAAATACATAAATAAACACATATGCAATATAAATATAAAAAATTACTTAAACAAAGTAGTATAAAAAAATAAAAATCAAATATATTATTTTCTTTATTAATGTCAGGGTTTTCTTTAAAAAAACACATACTCTAAATATTTAATCATATTACATAAATACACAATAAAATAAAATATATAATTTGTTAATCTAATTATTAGTAAAATGAAATAGATAGAAACTAGCAATGAATGGTTAATAAGAAATAGAAAAACATATTGATATAGACTACTACATTTTAGAAAAGATATCACCTAAATTGTTTTCAAAAGAATGTATATTTGAATTGTTGATTTTTCTTTTTTAGTAAGATATCACTTAAATTGTTTTCAAAATAATGTATATTTGAATTGTTGATTTTTCTTTTTTAGTAAGATATCACTTAAATTGTTTTCAAAATAATGTATATTTGAATTGTTGATTTTTCTTTTTTTGAGTGACATTTTGAGTGATAATTTGAGGGGTAAAGAAATATTTTTTTTTATCCATAGTTTCCACCACAAAAGTTTCCATGAATCTATATTGTGACAAAAGAAACTTCCATAATTGTAATCATAGAAATTTCTAAAAATGTGTGAAAATGTCCTCAAAATTGTCCATAGAAATCGAATGAATAATATCCATATTTGAGTCCTTAATTTTATACTTAGTTACATATTTAGTTGATACTTTATTGTGTCATTAGTTATGTCTTTAATTGAGTTATCAATTGAGTCATCGATTGTATCATCATTTGCACCATGCATTGCATCATCAATTAAGACACAATTAACGACATAATTAAAGTCTTCTTACGAATGAAATTGTATATTTTTTGTAGATGTTTATGTAGATGTTATTTTAGCCTTAGTTGAATCCAAAATAATGACATTGCAAAATATATAAAAAATGATTCTTCATGTTCCAAGTTAAATCTCGATGGATCCCCATTTTTTCTGTGCAATATCTGGATGGATGGTGTCTCAACCACCAACTACCATAATAACTGGTAACCATGAGAGATTTGATCAAATTTAAAATTGTGACTTATGACCTTTGTGTCGATAGCATACCTTAGGAAAATGATTCAACCAATTAAACCAACCCACGAACACATTAATATTTATTATAAATTATTAATAAAATGTTATTTCCAATTTATTATTAACTATATCACCTAGTGACATACTTCAATTTTATGATCACAAAATGATATTGACTACTTCAAATATGATGCAAGATACCAGATATATAAAATATGCAGAACATAAATGAAATGCTAGAAATGACAGAATAACAGTAAAATATTCAGCATAATCTTCACAATACATAGAAATGATATACGAAATAGCAACAGAAACAACACTTTGATTCAGATAGCAATGTTCACAAGCCTCTTCGAGGGGGCAACCTCCAGTCGAGCAGCGCTCTGTTACAATAATCTCCAAGCTA
>ML778364.1:313561-325856 GCA_009831015.1 Picea engelmannii
CTCCGCATCTTGGACGAGCCATGCTTTGGAAGGTGTTGTTAAAAGATCATCAATTCCTAATGAAATAGCTGTATCAGTAGCTTGTTGAAAACCTGAAGTCTTTAGTTGATCCAAGATATGTGATGTATATGTCATTCCGAAGTTATCTATTAATCTGCTAATAATCTTTTTAATGGCCGTTTTATCCATCACTTTATTATAAAAGGGCAAATTATCAAAGGGAAATCTAGTTCGTTCCTTCATAAGGAAAAATCTCCATATTTTCATGAGCAGGATTAAGCAATGGGTTTAAGCCGGTTATTCAAAGGCTTCCTCGATCTCTATATCTGCACTAATAAAAATATCATAAGATCAATAACATTAGATCCTGAGAGATGGTAGTGATTTCTTTGGGTGTTCAGAACGGGAAAAACCTTGTATGGCTTCTTCCATTTCTCGATTGAAACGAGTACGACCAACAGTTGTTCGAATATATATATTAAGGATTTCCCCCATTCTACCTTTTCTTATTTGATAATGTTCATGGATTTCATGGAAGGTACCCAAATATTCGTACTGAACCTTGATAGGGGCTTCTTGGTTTACTGAGGTAATGATACGTAAATCCACTTCCCCCCACCGGAGCCATAAGGGGCTGTATAAGTTAATTTGTTTCTGTCGATAAGCTCTGAGCACATCATCATAACTATAAAAAGAAGGTTTCTTACAGGAAAATATTTTCTTTTCTGAGTGATATGGATGGTACCTATTCCCATAAATACCTTGACTATTTCCGACCGTTGATATATAAAGTCCAAGAAGCATATCCTGAGTCGGTATAGAAATAGGATCTCCGATAGCTAGAGACAAAATATTTGTCTCAAAAAACATGAGTAAACGAGCTTCTGCTCTAGCTTCCAGAGATAAAGGTACATGGACAACCATCTGATCTCCGTCGAAGTCCGCATTAAATCCTCCACAAACCGATGGATGTGAACGAATGGGACGTCCTTCTACTAAAATAGGTTGAAACGCTTGTATTCCTAATCTGTGCAAGGTAGGTGCTTGATTCAACAATACGAGATGCCCTTGCATAACCTCTTGAAGTACTTCCCATACAATGGGTCCCTTATCTCGAATCATACTTTTAGCAGCTCTTAGGTTGGGAGCAATATGTCATCCAATGAGACTACAAATTACAAATGCTTGAAAAATCTCTATTGCTATTTCTGAGGGTAATCCACATTGATACAATGATAGAAAGGGACCCACCACAATAATGGAATGACCTGAATAATCAACTCGTTTCCCTAGTAAATTTTCACAAGATCTTCCCTCTTTACCTTCGATCACATCTGAGAACAGATAAGGATACAAGAGTTTGGAAGATATTCTATTGATTCTAGGAGGTTTTTTTTTTTTTTTTCTAGACCTTCCACGAGCCCCTATCCACCTCCAAACCATCTTTGGAGAGCGCGTCCACTACTTCATTCCTACTCCTATAAACATGAGTGAATGAGAAATGAGAGAAATGTGAAGTATATCTTTTAATGTCCCAAAAAAGAGTTTGGAGAGAACAATTGTGAAGAGTGGACATCCCATTCATGCATTTTATAGTTAGCATGGAGTCACAATAGACATTCATCTTAGTAATTACTTTTTTCCTTGCTAGTTGAAGAGTGAGCTTTAGTTCCATTAGTTCACTATAAATATTGGAAGCTTGATCAAGGCTAGCAAAAAATGGGAAGGAAGTTTATTCAGAGATAAAGATGATACCGCCTACTCCCCTAGTGGTGGGTTCCCTTGAGAACACCATCAAAAAAATCCCAAGGGATGTTTTTGTGGATGATAGCTTTCGAGGAAGAGTTTATCGATAGGAGTGTATTATTTTTTGGGAATGAAGAGAATATCACCAAGTAGGATATCACACAACGCAAGGGTAAGGATTTAATCCCTTCAAAGAGCGAGTGATTTTGAGCGATCCAGATGCCCTAGGATATTATCAAAGGGAAGGCCTTAATATCAAGAGTGTTTGGTTCATCCAACCATTTTTTAAGCAAGGATTCAATTGTATCTCCATCCCGACAACATGGAGTCCCAATAGACCATTGAATATCGTCCTAGATTGAATTAGCAAAGGAGAATTCTAGAAATATATGTTTATTTGATTCATCAAATTGTTTGCAAAGACGGCATCATCTTGGTCCCACAAAATTTCTTCATTGCAACTTATCCCAAGTTGGGTCCTTGTTCAATAATAATATCCACATGAAAAATTTGAATTTGGTTCGGCACTTCAATTTCCATAGCACCCCTCCAAGGTGGGGGGGCCTCTTGATTTTCTTGCACTAGAGCCAATTATCCTAAGTGAGGAACGTACTTGAAAAAGGGATTTAAAGGATGGATTAGTTTATCTTCTTGATCTGATAGGAAAACAAAAGAGTTGTGCAGATTGTTAATGTACTATGTCCAAAAAGGGGTGTGATATTATTCCATACCAACCTCCTTCCAACTTAACCATCTTATTTTCCCCGACACCAAATCCCTTTGGAAGATTTGATTTAGGTAAAAGAAGCCCCATTGATTGATAGCTTGAATCAAGGGTTTTGGAACGATATGTTGTTATTGCAACCTATCCATGGATCCTTTCCAATTAGTATAATTGAACCATTTCAATCTCGCCATATCATCCATTTCCCAATTAGAGGGAAGGAGTTTAAGATAGTCTTCCAAACATTTGAACCATTTTTCACTTTTTTGATTGGATTCCAGATCCAATATATGATGGAGTCATTAGGGAAGTATTTATCTGTAATAAATTGCATCCATAGGTCTGCGATTTCAATTACCCCCACACATTTTCAGTTGCCAGTTATTTTGAGAACATGAATATGTTTTTCAACTCCCATCCACTACTCTTCTTAGGAGTAGCTAATTTCTTCCAAGCGGCCAACACAAGAGATTTTTTGTCCTCCTGACTTGACCAAAAGAATCCGTAGGGAAGCTATACAATTCCCCTAAAATGATTTTTGGAGTCCATGCTAATGTGGCCCAAAATATAAGGATAACTTCTATAAAGACTTTGACCAAAACTAGTCTCCTAAATCTAGAGAGCCAACATTACACCAAGAGAATATTCTTTTTTCAAGTTTTGCAATCATTCACAACCAATCCATTTTCCGATAACCATTTTCTTTTAAGGTAAAACCAAAATATTTCAGACCTGCTCCTATATTCCTACCTTGAAGGTACATAGTCTGAGAGATATAAATATTTTCTTTATCTAACAAACCCCAAGTGTGAAGGGTCAGTAGTGAGAATATTCTTCAAGTTCTCTACGTAGTGATTTTCTCCTTAAAAAAAATCCAGTATATCACCCATAAAGAGTAAATGTGACAGATAAAATTTTTTGTTGATCGAGATACCTTTTAATTGATAGATGTTGATTGCATTGTGTATCACACTACTGATCCCTTCGGCAACCAACAGGAAGAGGAGAGGTGTAAGTGGGAAACCCTACCTAATTCCTTGATCATCCTTGAAAAAGGAGGTAGTAGAACCATTAATCAATATTGTAAAATAAACTGAGTTGATGTAGTTCAAGACCCATGTTACAAAGGTGTGTCCAAATCCTAGATGAATTAGTAGAAGCCTAATGTAAAGCCAACTAACCCAGTGAAAATATTTTGAAAGTCCACTTTGAAACTTATGGCCTTTTTCTTTCTAGTGTGGATAGACAGGAGGCCCTCTTTATCTAGGCCTATAGCTTGATAAATTTGATGCCCTTTAAGAAAACCAAATTGTTCAAAACATATATTGTCAAAGAGGAGATCCTTTAATCTAATGGTGATCAACTTTGAGATAATTTATAAATGCTATTGCATAGGGAGATAGGTATAAATAGATAAAAAGTACATATGATATATTATTTTGGAATAAGGGTGATGAAGGTTGCATTAAAGCATGTTAGGACTTTCCCTAAGGTTCTAGAGTACTCCACCATCCTGAGTAAGTAATCTCCAATCAGATCATAGAAGCCACGATAAAAATCCATTGTAATCCCATTAAGAGCTAGGCTTTTATCTTTTTGAAATATTTGTAGAACCCTCAACAATTCCTCTTTTTTGACTTCAACCATCAAGTGCTTGTTCCCTTATTGATCAATGAAACTAGGGAAGAGGCTTGCCACATTAAGAATAGTGTTTATCATTTCCAAGGAATTTTTCATGAAGAGGGTTTTAAAATGAATGATTCCTTCCTCCACGATTTATTCAAAAGACATGGTTTGTGATCCATTTTGCATGTCAATGAGCTAGATGGTATTGAACTCCTTCCTTATATTGGTGAATTGGTGAAATAATTTGGTATTCTCATCACCATCCCACAACTAGAGGGTTCAACTCTTTAGTCTCTATTCCTTTTCTTTGTTTAAGATAATTTTCCATCTTCCCTGTTCTAGTTTGTTAATCTCCTCCTTTTGTTGCTCAGTAAAGGGTCTTTGTCCCTCATTGTCTTGCTAATCCTAAAGCTTTGATTCAATGTCAAGGAGAGAAGAATATTCCTTTCTTATTCTTTCCTTGATTCAAGTGATGATTGCCTCTTTGGCCCTTTTTATATTTGAAAAAAACTAAAGAGAAAGATATTCCAGGGAAGATGGATTGTAAGGCATCCAATTTGTTTTGACAACCTCAATAAAATATAGGTCCTTTAGATAATTGAAGTTGAATTTGAATGGGATGGGAGATTTCTTCATACCAAGCATTAGTTTCAAAATGACTGGGTTGTAGTTCGAGTCCCCACCTAAGGTGACCCATTGTCGAATTCTCAGACTTTCTTGAAGAAAATATTAAGAAATGAGGAATTTGTCCAACCTTTTTTAACTCTTGCTTCATCAGGTCTCATATTTCTCCAAGTGGAGTGTAATTTGATGGCTGTACATCATAAATATTTCTTCCTCTAGACTATGGATACAAAATTTGGTTAACAGATCGATTTGTGTGGGTCAATCCCCATATTTCACAGGCTCCTAGAGTAAACTTGAAGTTTGTACCAATCACTACCCTTCATGTGTTTAAATGTTAGATATTGAGATTTTTATTCAAAAATTCCCACTAATCTGCATACGACCCATAGATGATGACACAGAGGAATATAATGCCCCAATTTTGAGTCCCCATATTAAATAATATATATTTTTTATTTGATGAAAGGATGGAGTGCCCAAACAATTAAAGAGGCCAACATGCTTAGGAAATGTAATGTTTTGATCATTATTAATAATAAAATACATTGTTGGCTACTACACGGACAAACACAAGAGTTATAGGGGGATATGATTCCATGAGAGAGTGGGATTAAGGGGCTAAGTCATTTTATCATGTATTTTATTTACCCATAATTGTTTTAATGGAGAAAAGTGGTTACATGTGCTTCTTGATTTTCAAGAAAATATATAAACCCATACTGTGGGATGTTTTGGAGTTCTTCTTCACCCACTCTATCCATTCATTGTTCATTGTTCACACTCTTCATTATGTTCTCTCCATTCACACTTTCACTCATTCATTATTTCTCATTCATCCTTGATCTTGGTGGGGGAAAGAAAAAATGAATTGTCGGGAGAGAATCCATTGTGGGTTGGATGTAGTGACTGCTCATGTATTCCAGCCATGAATTAATGCCTGCATACCTGAGATGAATTGGAAGGTACTAAATTTTATTCACAACTATGAGTCCTGAGAGTCCGAGCATGGAGATTCTTGACCAAATGCACTAGAGCCCTAGAAGGAGGTGGACAACCTGCGGGATTGTGTGGCAGAGAAGGGGGTCCATTCTCTTGGGTTATGCAGGTTGGAGAGCAGAGAATTGGTGTACTTTAGATTTTTTTGTGTTGAGGAACCTGTGAGATATTGAGTGTTGATTGGTTTGGGAAGATGAGTGGCACCCTAGAACCCTCCTTGTGGATTCATAGCCCTGGCTCAGGAGTGACCTGTTGTTGATACTTGGAACATTAGTGCCTATGGTTGGGTGGAATGTCCTTGGTATGCAACCAATTGGTGAATGTTTTTTATTAATAAGAGTTCTCTTTGTCATGTGTTTCTTTGCTTATATTTCCACTCTGTGTTAATTATTATCTCTGGGATTCATATGTTATAATATTCATGCTTACTGGTTATTGTTGTGCATGGAATTATATTAATTTATTTTATGTTGTAGCATGAATCTTGATTATTGCATGTGTTGTTATCATGTTTCTTTCATGCCTCTTTATTAATTAATTTCTATAAGAATTCAAAATCATTTTAGAAGGGAGTTTTTGGAGTAGCGTGCCAAACCTTGGGGTGGATGGGTATGTTACAGATTGGTATCCAAACTTCTAGGTGAAACATCAAACTAATATGGGCCTAAACGGGTTCAAATTAGGAAGATTCGTTGTTACATATTTAGTTGGTAGAAATTTGATGGAAAATTACAGAGAAAATCCCCAAATTCGTGGGTAGATTTGAGTTTTAAATAATTCAGACTATTTCACAAGTTTAATGGATTTCATCTGTAGAGTTGTAGATATGAATTTGACTTGGAAGGTTCAAAAATTCATATTTTTAATGGTCATTGTAGCACGGGGAAGATTTCAGAAAATCGACGACCAAGATCATGTTTGATCTTGAGATCAACAACCCAGATTCGTTCTTGAAAATTTAAAAAAAATTGTAATGTTTTCAAAGTTTGACAAAGCTAGTGGATCAACGAATGGGATTCATTTCGACAATTGGGAAAATAAGGTAGATCAACGGTCCATGTTCACTGAGGAATTTTGCCGAAATTTCTAAGTGTGTAAATTTGTGAACAAACATCTCTGATTATTGATGGTCGATGGTCGGGGATCAACAAGTTTCGATGAAGTTTTAAATTTCGCCAGAAGAAATATCCAATATTTGATGGCCAATGGTTAGGGATCAATGAGTTTGACGAAGTTTTGAACTTTGGCCAAATGACATCAGAGATCTCTAATGGACGATGGATCAAGGATCGACAACTTTGGGTGAAGTTTCGTTCGTCCAAAGGAAATCTATGATGACCAATGGCTAATGGAGAAAGGAAGGTGATGAAATTTCATGCCAAGTTAGCATCCACGTGTCATGCCATGGAAACCCAGTTGATGCCTTAGGATGACGTGTCATGCCACGTCAACATCCATCTGTCATGCCACGTCAACATAGTTGCCACATTAGCAGAGATGGTCAATCACCAATGGTAGGGGTTCGTTGAGATTTGTAAACAATCTTGGTTTTTGAGGATAATGATGGATGGTCGGTGGTCGGTGATCGAGAATCAATGAGATTCATGGGCAACTTTTGGTTATAGAGAAAAACGACTGATGGTCGATGGTGGGTGATCGGGCATCGCGAATATCAGTAGGAAGGTTTGGTTTGCAAGATCGATCACCGATTCTTGATCACTGATTGCTAATGGAAAGAATATCAATGATCCAGAATGCTTCCGACTTGAGATCTATGGTGCATATCGCACTTAAGCAAAATTGTTTCACAGATTGAAAAAACAAAACCAAGACTCGAGTCCTTTTTCGTATTTTAGCCATAATTGGAGAAATTAAATCAGATTGAGATGAAACTTATGGGTATTTTATAAAGAGAGTAGATCTACGAGAATTCTAGAGAGGGACATTATCGAATTCTGCTTGGATTTGTCATAAAATGGAAAATTTTGGGTTTTAAAGATCTAGGTCCAAGTCATTGACAGAGGTCCAAATTGACCTAAAACTCTTGGAAAGATTAAAAAAAGTAGACACGTAAATAACTCATGAAGGAACTGAATAAATCCTAAGGATATTGGAATGGGGATACTGAAATAGGCCAAAATCCACTATTTTGGGCCAGTTTTGGGGGGTTTTTGAGATTTTCAAAGGAGGAAAAGTGACCCTAGATCACAAAACTGGAAACTTTTATGTACTCAAAATTTTATATACTAATTGAGACAAAAAAAAATTGGGTAGTAAAAGTTTTCCATAGGTGCACACATTGTAAGATAACCAGGTTTGCTAAATATTCAAAGTCTAGAAAAATGGGTGAAAAAGGACAAAGTTGCAGATTCTAGATGGTTGCAATTTTTTACTCGTGTATCATAATGAAAATCAGAGAGTGTTATGAATTCCTTGTTGTTATTATTATCTATGTCACATGAAAACGTTTCTCTATTTCCTAATATATTTTCTTCTACAGTTGACATAAGTTGACACTTCAAGAAAATTGCACCAATGGAAAAAAAATGCACAAAAAAGGTGAAAGTGGTTTTTTCATGAAGACATAACTTTCAACTCAGAGATCAGATTGGGGCATGGGAATAATCATTGGAAATATGATTCATAGGATAATAACACTGAATTATTAAAATTTGGATAATGATGATATATTTCTTCATGAATTGAGTAGAAAAATGACCTGTAGCATTGTTTGACAATTTTTTTATAATATGCATAATTCTAACAAAATGGTTTCTTGCACATTTTGCAAAATTAGGGAGAATAACCATAGTAGTTCAATATAAGAATTCATTTTCAAGAAATGGAGAAATGAGAGGGAGTCTTCAGTCATGATAAAGAATCTAGAGGTCAAAATATCAGTGGTGGTAATGTAGAGACAAAATCTAATGGGCACATGAGAAGAGGGGAACACAAAATATTAATAGAGACTATGAGAATCCTGAAAATACAAGTGAAGAGTTACAAAGAATAAAATGAGAGGATGATGAGAGAAAAAAATCATATAAATGCTCAGGTGATGCAAATCCTAAATCAGTTGCATAGGCAAGCAAAGAATGGATCAAACTCAAGGCAAGAGGAAGAAGAAATATATCATGAAAGAAGAGATAACTAAAAAAGAGTTGCTCATTTAAGAAGTGCTAGTATAAGTCATAGACATAACTCACATCCTTACTCAGCAAGAAAATTTTATGCATCTCAAGACTCCATAGGAAATCCACAAGTGTCTCTTGTTAGACACCAAAGAAGAAGACAAGAATTATACAGTTTGCAAGGAGAGATGAGGAAGATTAATCCACCATCATTTGATGGTGAAAGAGAAAGGGAAGATTATGATGAGGCATGGATGCTTGGAATTAGGAGGTATTTTCAATCGCATAACTGCTCATCAAACATAGAAGCCATAATTTCCACATACCATTTGCATGAAAAATATGTTATGTGGTGGGATCAACTAAATAAAGTTGAACACATTAATGAGAACAATATCACTTGGAATCATTCAAGTGATATTATCAGAAGGAGTACCTTTTAGAGCACTTTTATCAAAATAAAATGCAAGAGTTCTTTGAACGCAGAATGAGAAGCATGACCATGCCAGAATATGAGAAGAAGTTCTTGGGATTGTTGGAGTATGTAGGATTGATCAAGAATGAAAAAGTGAAGATATAGAGGTTCCTGAGTGGACTTCCATCATTTTATAAAGAAAAGATTTAATATGATGAGCCTAAAACTTTGACAGAGACCATCAGGAAGACTAAGTACTTGTATTATCAAGGAAAGAGAAGAGAATCCACACATAAATCTTGGAAGGATCAGAAGAAGGAGAAATTTGATCTGAGGAGGAAGGGATTCAAACCTCCTTTCAAAAGAAAAAAAAAACCCAATAAAAATCAACAAGATCAGTATGATAAATATGAATCCAAGAAAGAACATTCCTCGGGGAAAAGAGGAATCCCACCAATCCAATGTTGGGGGTGCAAAAAAAATCACCTATACAAGGATTTTCCTCATAGAGGAGATACAACGAATACCATGCACATCATCCAAGATGCTACAATAGTAGAGGAAATGTGCAAGATATATGAAGCCTTAGAGGATCGAAAAGAAGATTAGCAATCCAATATGATCGAAGTGGAAGGTAAGATCATTAATCATTCTGTTGTTATTTTAATTGATTCAGGTGAAATTCATTGCTACATTGATCCTAAAATAGTGGATAGATTACATTTGGAGAAAAGTAAGCTTGAAAATTCAAGCTTGGTTCAACTTGCCACTATAACCAAAAGAAGGATCAATGAGGTTGTCATAGGTTGTCCAATAAATCTGAATGGAGTGAGTACCAATGATGATATGAATATCATACCGTTAGGATCTTATGATATCCTAATTGGAATGGATTGGTTGGAAAAACACCATTATGTCCTAGATTCTCATAACAAGACATTTACATGTCTGGATGAAGAAGTAAAATAGAGCACTATGAAAGGAATTCCAAGACCCATTTATATAAGGGAGATTTAATCTTTACAGTTGAATAAATGTTTCAAGAAAGGATGTCAATTGTATGCATCTCATGTGGAAGAGACAGAAAATACAAATATCCAAGCCTTGAATATTTTTTGGTACTGTAAGAGTTTGAATATGTATTCCAAGAAATGTCAAGATTTGCACCGAAGAGGGAGATAGATTTCTCTATTGATTTAGTACTAGGAGTTGCCCCAGTATCAAAAACACCTTACAAAATGAGTACACCTGAATTGAAAGAATTACAAATACAACTAGAAGAATTGTTGAACAAAGGGTACATACACCCAAGTGTTTCACCTTTGGGAGAACCAATACTCTTTTTCAAAAAGAAGGATGGAATATTGAGGTTGTGTATTGACTTTAGACAGTTGAATAAATCCATTATGAAGAAAAAATGCCCTCTACCCATAATTGATGACCTCTTTGATCAGCTAAGAGGAGAAAATATATTTTCAAAGATAGACTTGAGATTTGGATATCATCAGGTAAGAATCAAGGAAGAAGACATCAATAATACAACTTTCAGAACCACGTATGGACATTATGAGTTTGTAGTGGTGCCCTTTGGACTGACCAATGCACCATCTTTCTTTATGTGCTTAATGAATGTCATATTCATAAATTATCTAGATAATTTTGTCATTATGTTCTTGGGTGACATACTTATTTATTCTAAGTCCAATGAAGAGCATGAACATCACTTGAGGTTGATGTTGAAAGTGATGAGGGAACATCAACTTTATGCTAAGCTTAGTAAGTGTTCTTTTTACCAAGAACAAATCAATTATTTGGGGCATATTATTTCGGAACAAGGTATAGCAGTATATCCAGAAAATATTGAAGCCATTAAAGGATGGCCAAAACCCAAGAATTTTTTAGAAATTAGATATTTTATGGGATTACCCAGATACTACAAGAGGTTTATAGAAGGGCTCTCTAAGATTGTTCATCCCATCACTTCTTTGAAAAAGAAGGGAATTAAATTTGAATGGAAGACTGAAACAAAGTTACCAACTTGATAAGGACTGTGACCTCAAAATAATAACTCTAGCCCTTAAAACCCATATTTTTGCATAAAAAACATGAAAATCAACCCCCAAATCAAAAAGTGGTGCTACCGGTAGCACCATTTTTTGTAACTGGGTCAAAATTACAACTTTTTTCAAGCACGGGATTAAGGGATAGAATGGTTTCTCAGAAAAAAAATTAAAATCAACCCCCAAATCAAAAAGTGGTGCTACCGGTAGCACCATTATTTCTAATCGGGTCAAAATTGCAACTTTTTTCAAGCATGTCCTTAAAACACAAAACAATTCCTTAGAAAAACCTTAAAATTAACACCTAAATAAAAACGTGATGCTACCTAAAGCAAAATATTTTTTCTAAATGTTAAAATTGCAACTAATTACAACCTAATTGAAACTATGGCCTTAACAACAAATCCATGCACAAATAAAATCCCAAAATTGGATCCTAAATGGTCACTTGAAAATTTATTTACTAATTTTTTTATTTTTTTTAATTTACATTATAAAATAAATAAAGAGAGGATAAAATCTTCACAATTTTTTTTAATGAAGACAAAAACATATTTAAAAAGATATATTCAAAACCCAAATAAAAAAGAAAATGAAAAACAGAAAATAATATAAAAAGAAATGAAAAAAATTTAAAATTTCCTCGGAAAACAATAATCTAATTTTTTTTTTTTTTTAAACATAATAGTAAATGGCCCCAAAAACATTTCATGACCCCAAAAAACTATAAAAGATGAAAAAAACTAAAAAAAAATTAAAAGCATATATAAAAAAACCCCAAATTGTAAAACCTAAAATAAAAACTCTAATACAAAATTTAAAAAAAAATAACAAAAAAACTTTAAAAAATCTTAAAATTACAACAACAAAAAATTTAAAATTTATGTAAAAAACTTAAAAATAAAATTTAAGTGAATTTTTTTTATAAAACTTAAAAAAAAAACTTAAAATCTTTATATATATATATATA
>ML778364.1:326056-360839 GCA_009831015.1 Picea engelmannii
AAATATATATATATATATATATATATATATATATATATATATATATATATATATATATATATATTTTCAACATAAAATTTCTCATTATATTTTTTATAATATTGTGAGGATACCACAAAATACATACTTTTCCTCAAGAGGAGATAAGCCCTAGTCCCTTGGCTCCCTAAAACATCATACAGGTTGTACTTGAAGTTAACCATTACATAAAAGTTACAACGGTGTCATTACCAACCACTCTGATCGCCATATAGTATTTATACAAGAAATAAAAGATTCCATCTCTAATGAAAATGACGAAACAACTCACAAATGATCTTAATACTTCTTTTTTGTTCTAAAAAATCTTAAGAAAAAGAGTTGGTCCCTCATGATCGTCTATCCACCGATTATATGTTATTTTCCCTTCCTTCTTATGTAGTGATTTCTTTGAAAGAGAGTCAACTTCCATGTTTGATTCTAGATAAATATGTGTGTAGGTGATCGAAGAAAAAGAATTGACGAGTTCTTTGATCCTATCTCTCCATCATTCTAAAGTATTTACCTGCAATTTCCCTTTATCATTTAGCCAGTTGATTATGATTCTAGAGTCTCTAAGTACCTGCAAATCAACAATATTAAGCCTTCTTGCCAGTGTGAGAGTGGCCTAGACTCCAAGCAGTTCTTCTCTAGTATTGGTGCCTGCACCACAATTGAATGTCCATTTATACATTGTATTCTCATCAATCCTAATCATACCCCCTTCTCCACTCTATTGTCCATTTTTGGGGGTTGCTCCATAAAACCAACCTATTGTCACCCAATCTTGTGTGGAAGTCTTTTGGGGTCTATGGGGTGGCACATTTTGTGTAATTGTTAATATTTTCATACCTCCAAAGGTCTTGTACAATATAGTGTTGATAGAAGGGATCCCATTTTCGAAGATTGTCCTATTGCGTTCCAACCAAATGCGCCAAATAAAAAGGCAAGGCAGAGTTGGATACTTAGTATCCTTCTTTGTCCAATAATCAATACAATCACTTAAAGAGTTCCCCTCCCAAGGGGTCATTAACTTAAGCCCTCTTAAAATTTTGTGCCATACCTGTTGGGTAAAATAACATTTTACCATACAATGGTTAACTCTTTCAAAATCCTTTAGACATAAATGAAAAATGTTAGGGCCTTCCTAACCTATGCTTTGTAGATTATCCCAGGTAAGTATTTTGTTTTAACCAAATAAAAATTTTAAGTTTTAGAGCAAGATTCCAGTTCCAAATGTTTCTCCTCCATCCTGAAATTTTTTGCTACCATATTTTTGAAGTTATGGCCCTGTATATATTTTTGACCAAAATTATCCCTGACTTATCACCCCCAATCCAGTGTAGTTCATCATTACCGTCTTGTAGTTGTATCCCTGATCCAACTAAATCCATGCAAAATTGATCCCATTCGAATGCCAAATGCCTCGTGAGGCCAAGATCTATACTCTCTTTCCACTGTGAAAGTATTATCCTTGGACGAATGTCTCCTATAGCCTAAAAGAGGTAGCCTATATTCCTTTGTTTTAAAGAAAATATAATTTCTTGTGACAAGAGCGAGGAATTCCCGATTCCTAGGATTAAGTCCTTTCCTAAAAGGACCAAATGACCAGTCCTATGCTTCTAGCTCAACCAATGTGTAATGATATGCAATAATTTTAGCATATTTTTCCAAATATTTGAGGCATTAGTCGTTCTATGTGAAGCCATCATGAGCCAGGTAGCTATCGAGCAGTGAGGGAGGTATTTTTCCTTTATGACTCTATGCCATATCATGTCCTTCATCAACACATGCCATAGAGATTTTTCCACTAGCGCTTTATTAAATAAGAAAATGTTTTGCAAACCCCAACCTCCTAAAATCTTTGGTCTAGCAATAAAATCCCAACTACAGAGGTGTATATTTTGCTTTTCACTACAACCTGACCAAAGTAAGGAAAATATTCGTTGTCTAATCTTGTTGAGAAATGAAACAGGAATCACAACCAGTGCCATCCAAAACATAGATTGAATTTCTAGAACAGATTTTATCAGCACAAATCACCCACCTAGAGAAAGCCATCTATTACACCAATGACCAATCCTTTTTTCAAATTTAGAAACTAACCACCTCTAGTCTTCAACCTTATAAATACCAGTCTTAAGAAAATATCCAAGATATCTAAAACCTTAGGAGAGTTCAACAAAGTTGAAAAAGAAAGAAGCTTTAAAAGTTTCTAAGTCTTCCCCTTGAAGTCTCGAATAATGAAAGGTGGACTTTATCATGTTTACCATCATACTCGACGCTCTGCAAAAGATATTTAGGATAATTTCAATCTCCCTCCATTCGTGTAGTGTATCTTCTGTCATTATAAAAACATCATCCACAAAGAATAGATGGAGGATCTTTACTAATCTTGAGACCTTCACACCAGTTAACTTCCCTTCAACCTATCTTTTCTTTAGAAGCAAACTAATACCTTCCATCACTAAAATGAACAGTAATAGGGATAGGGGACATCCTTGTCCCAATCCTCTACCACTCCGGAAGAATGAATTAGTCTCCCCATTGATCAAAACCGCAATAGTTGCACTTGAGACATAACCAATTATCCACTTAGTAGTCGAAAGACCGAAACCTGTTTGTAATAAGATCAATCTTAACAAATCCTAGTTAATACAACCATATTCTTTTTTTAGGTCAAGTTTTAAAATTAAAGCCTTCAAGTTTTCCAACTTAATGCTATGCAATCATTCTTGGGCTATACCAATGGCATCCAGGATTTGTCACCCTTTTAAAAAACCCAATTTCTCACTAGATAAAGTCCGGGAGAGAATATGTTTAATTCTATTCGCTACAATTTTTACAATAGTCTTGTAACAAAGATTATGCAATGTTATGGGTCTGAAGTCTCCAAATGTGGCTGATTTGTTGAATTTGGGTATGAGAGCCAAAAAAGTCGAATCAATGGCTCTAACAACTTCACCTCTAATACTGGATTCCTTAACCACCTCCAACAACTCATCCCCAATCAAATCAAAGAAGTGAATGAAAAACTCGACATTCCAACCACCAGGTCCTAAACTTTTGTGCTTTTCAAATGATTTGAGAACTTCCCATAACTCCTCCTTGGTACATTATGTTTCAAGTAATATAGTTTCCTCCTCCTCAACTAATCGGAGGTATTGACTGGCTACATGAACCTGATCAATGATATTTGTTTGGCTTGACTTCTCGAAGAATCTTTTGTAAATTTGTATGCCTCTTTTTTAAGATCCTCTTGTCCAGTAAGAACCTCCCCATCTTGAGTTGTCACTTCCTATATATGTTTGATGTTCCTTCTAAAACTAGAAAAATGATGAATTTTTTTTTCGTATTTTGGTCCCCAGTTTTTATCCAAATTTATCTACTCCTCTGTGGCCATTGCTTCTCTTTTGCTAGAAGTAGACTATTACATTATTCCTTTAAGGTATTTATGTGATTGTCTATCTCTGTTCTCCTCTCCCGCCTTGAGATCTCCTGATATGAGGCTTGGAGATCCTCCTCCAACTTTTCTTATCTTATGGTTTTTAGAAATCTCTACTGCTTTTACCAATTTTTGACCCTTTGTTTCAAATATATCAATTTCCACACTAGTATTCTCTATATACATGTTTCTTTTAAGAAAATATGGTCATTCCAGACTTCATGGAAAATTTGAGAAAAGTCAATTTCCTTCAGCCAAGTCGGATTTAATTTAAACGGGTAAGCTTATGGATGAGTTGTATATTCTATTTCTTTGAAAAATAACTTTAAAATACCCTATCGACTGGTCCTGTTGTGTTGTATCACCCCAAACCTCAACAACATTTAGTGTGAAGTTAGAGTCCCCTACTACTATGATATTTGTACAAGATAGCAAACCCCTATCAGATACCTTGTCCCAAAAATAATTTTTGTCTGAGCATGTACCATAAACGTTTAAAAGATATAGCTTCCTTTTATTTTCACAACATGTGCCTATCAACAGATTACCACCACAACTTAGGAAAGGAACCAGATCAAACTTAAAAGGATCCTAGGTCACCAATTGACCCCCAGAATTACCAACTGAATTAACCGCACAAACTAACCGTGAAGGTTGAGTATTTATAAATAATCGAGCCCTCTTCTCATCAACCAAGGTTTATTGAAGAAAAATAATATTAGGATAATTCCTATCTAGCAGTCAATGCATGGGAGCATATTTTAGGGCACCCCCCACCCCCCTAATATTTATGGAGAGAAGGATCATGAATTTTCCCTAGCTAGGGATTTCATACCTCTAAGCACCCCATTATCCTTGATGTTGGTGGTAAGTGTTACAGGATTAGTAATAACCAAAAAAAAAAAATTTGGGGCACTCCTGGTTTTAATAGGAGAGATCTGCAAGCACAAACCCCTCAACTAGGTAAATTCCTTCCCAAGAACCTCCCCAGACCTATCACACATGTCCTTTGCTCCAACCCACTCCTCTCTTCTAAAAATTGACCTCCCATGATAAATGGGAATAGGTGTCGGTGAAAAAGTCTCTCTATATGTAGGGACCAAAGTATCTAGAATATCTCCCAATGAGCTTTCTCCTAGCTTTGATTCCCTAAAACTAGGTTGGGTATCACTTCCATCCTCAGGTTCACTAGAAAATATCGCTACAACACTGGCATCCACTAGCCCATCTAAAAAAATTACTGGTAATTGAGGGATGACCCCTCCAGGTTCAATTGACTTTCTCCTTAATTCCCGAGAGTTCACTAACACTGGCGTGATAGTATTATGAACTCCTCCCTACCCTGATAAGGAAAATCCACACCATATGAACACAAAACAACATGGTCCGAAACATTTTCACAAGGAGAATCCGGTGAGTTCCCCACTTCCAATACAATAGTAGAGTCGAGAGCATCACAGTCCCAGACAGACAAAATAAATAAATAGAGAGGGACATAATTATTTTATCTTACCCGACACCATATCTAGATTCATTGTCGGTCTTTCCTCCCCCATTGAAGGGAATTATTCTTTGTTATCAAGTGAATCCACTCCTAGTGTGTCTTCTCGTGTCGATTTTCTAAGCATGGAGGCTTTAGAGTCCTCCTCTTCCAACATGATTAAGAAGTCCCTTCTCAAATGTCCAGTTCTTCAACAAGTAGAGAATCTAAAAGGTATAATGAGGTAATTTAGTCTTTGAGTCACTGTGTGACCCCTCCATTCTATCTCCAGGGACTCCGGTAAACTCGAATGAATATTTTTATCCACTAGAAACTTTCCCAATCTTTTGTCTGATGCCTTTAAGGAGTGTTCTTCAAGATGTATAAACTGATCGAGCTCATTTCCTATGGCCTCCAACAGCTTAGTGTTCCAATGCTGTAATGATAGCCCTGGTAACAAGACCCACAGGTGATAGAATTGAAAATAATCAGTTGCAGGGTCTAAACTTACCCTCCACCTTTTTAACATTAAACTGCTTCCATCTACAACCCACCGTTTATCCAAAATATTTAGGGTATCCTTCGACTTTATGAAAAGGAACCAAACCATCCTTGCAATAGGTAAATCACTTTCGGAATGTAGCCCAACAATGGAGACCAAGCGTTCATTACCTAAACCGATAGTGGTTGTTTATAGAGAGAGCATTAGGAAAGTTGACCCACCACTGCACAGAGTGACAATCTTAACTCTTTCCTCAATCCCAACATCTGCACCCATGACCAGTCTTTGTTTGGACTTATTCAATTTCCATGGTTTTTTACTTCTTTTTCCATTGTGAGCTCTAGGCACCTTCTTCCCATGAAAAAAAAGACCAGTAGTCGACCCTACAAAAACCGTGCCACCCACATGGTCCTCTATAATTTCTTTCCAACATTGGGAGGAACCTCCTGGTAAGAAGTCAGATGTAAAAGGGTCAGCCAAAATGACAGGGTCACTAACTACCAGAGGAAAATGGGAGAGACATGTAAATGATTCTTGTTTCACACCGATACTGCCAGTATATGCACAAATCTCGTTAGTCAAGGAAAAAACCTCGGTGCTCTTCCAGAGGACCTTGTCATCTGCACCCATAAGTGCGTCGACCTCAACTTCCATCCAAAATATTTTGAACCACTAGTAACTCACTGCCATCAAACTCCACTAATGTCTTCTCCTACCCCATGTCAAGACCTTATCTGACGGATAGTTAAAACTCTTTTTCCTCCATAAATCTTCAACACTGTAATAAGTGACGGAAGGGACATGCGAGTTATGGAAGAGGATTTTAATCTACCTTCAGAGAAAGCAAAATTTTAAGTCTCACTAAAATAGCCTCTAAAATCATATAAAATGCTAAAAATAGTTTTAGCCAAGTAATGTTGACTCCAACTAAATCCTCTTTGGTGATCCCAATTTCAAGTTGGGCCCCGCGTTACACACAACTTGTTTTCGCTAAAGTCGAGAACCTCTGACCGCCATTGATAGTGAGTTGCAAGTTTTTAAAATTCCTTCAGCTCCTATATTCCCACCCATTCCTTTAGCTCAATTGGTAAGATGTGTGCACACTCTCCGAGAGATGGGAGAGGTCACGAGTTTGAGCCTTGATTCCTTTGGGGTTAGGCCTCTGTTAGGTGATCGACCGGTTTACCATCCTTACCATCCACGTAAGTGGGGAAGTATTGATGGGTTTCCTGTGCCAAGTTTAGCATGGCCCTTGCGCAAGTATGATACAAAGAAGTTTAGCATGGCCCTTGCGCAAGTATGACACACACAAATCGAGAAATAGTTGCATATATATGCAGCTATATAACATATATAGTTACATATTATATGCAACTATATAATATAAAGATTTTAATTTAATTTTTTTTATTTTGTGAAGTTTTTTTCATTTAAATTTTATTTTTTAAGTTTTTAACATAAATTTGAATTTCTTTTTGTGTAATTTTAAGGTTTCTAAAAGTTTTTTTTTGTTAATTTTTTTAAAATTTTGTATTAAAGTTGTTATTTTATATATATATATATATATATATATATATATATATATATATATATATATATATATATATATATATATATATATATATATATATATATATNTTTTTTATATATATATATATATATATATATATATATATATATATATATATATATATATATATATATATATATATATATATATATATATATATATATTTTATTTTATTTTTCAACTTTTAAAAGATTTTTTTCTTATATAATTGTTTTTTTTAACTATTTTTAATTTTTTCTTATTTTCTCTCTCTCTCTCTCTCTCTATATATATATATATTTAATTTTATGTTTTTTTTTCCTCTTTAGTTTTTTATGTTTTTCTTTAATGGTTTTCTATTAAATAAAAAAATGTTTTTTAAATGTTTTTTTTTTTAATTTAATTTTTTTTTTCTTATTATTTTTTTAGTATTTAATTTATCCAAAAATAAATGAAATGTATTTTTTTGCTAAATATTTAAAAATAGTGTTATTTAACTACAAATATTTTCTATGTATTGAAGTAAACGTAAAAAATATGTTAAAAATGATATTTTCCATATTTTAAAAAACATGGAACGATAAAATAATGGACACAAAATTACATGAAAAATCTTAATTTAAAAAAATAAATGGTGTACACCATTTTTAACATAAAAAAAAATTTGAAAATTTTGGAAATAGATGAAAAAACACACTTGGGGAAAAACATTGTACAATTTGCAAATAGATGAAAAACAAGCATTTAAAAAAAAAGTGGAAACATTATGTATCAGAAAATTTAAAATATCAAAAAGCCACCTAAAAAGAGAGGGGGGTGCTACCAGTAGCATCCTTTTTAAAAACAGGGAAAAAAACTTGACCCCCTAAAAAATGAGAACTATGGAGAGTTATCGTTAAGTTGGTAACTATGTTCTGAGTGTGAAGGGAACTTTAATTTGTTGAAATAATTGCTTATTAGTGCACCTATTTTAAATATTGCTGACCCAAATGAGAATTTTATGGTATGTACAAATGCATGCAAGGAAGGACTTCATGGAGTCATCACTCAAAATTGACATGTAATTGGTTATGAGTACATAAAGCTTAAATAACATGACAACAATTATGCCACACATGATTTGGATCTTGCTACCATAGTTCATGCATTGAAGATGCAGAGACATTATCTCATGAGAAAGAGATTTGAATTAAGGGTTTACCATAATGGTCTGAAATATCTTTTTGAACAACCAAATTTGAATGCCAGAAAAACAAGATGGCTGAAATTTTTAAGTGAGTATGAATTTGAAATCAAACATATCAAGGAAAAAGAAAATAAATTTGTTGATGCACTCAACATAAGAGTACATCTCATGCATACTACAACTGTTAGTGTGCATTAGTCAGATTTAAATAGAAACAATTTATTTGTTATTGTTACGGATCAACATTACCTACAAGTAAACGAATTTTTACAACAAAAAAATGTACAACAAAAAATTAAAGAATATGAGATGAAGGAAGATGGATTACTTATGCATAAAAATTGCATTCGTGTTCATAGTTCCGGAGAACTTAGGAATTTGGTATTAAAATAAATGCATAATGTTCTATTTACTAGACATCCTGGTTACCAAAAAATAATTGCAACAATAAGAAAGCAATTCTTTTGGCCAAGAATGAAGAAGGATATTGTTGATTACATTGCTAGATGTATGGAATGTTAGAGAGTAAAAGCTGAGCATAGACACCCAGAAGGTTTGCTATAACCATAGCCAATTCCAGAGAAGAAATGGGAAGTGGTAACCATTTATTTTATAACTAAATTGCCCAGGACAATAAGGAAACATGATTCCATAATGGTAGTTGTGGATAAATTGACAAAGTTGCTCATTTTGTTCCCATGAAAATGACTCATACAACAACTAATATTGCAGAAATTTACATGAGAGAAATTGCTAGGTTGCATGGGATACCTAAGGCAATTGTTTTAGACAAAGACACAAAGTTTACTTCAAATTTCTGGAGGGGTTTATGTAAGGCATTTGGTACAAATATGAATTTTAGCACATCATATCATCCACAGTTAGATGGACAGACCAAAAGAGTCAACCAAGTGATGGAGGACATGCTAAGAATGTATGTGATGGATAAACCATCTAAGTGGGAAGAAAATGAAATACTCTAGTAAGTTGGGACAACCCAACAGACATTGTAGTACTTGGGACAGAATTTCTTAAGGACATGGAAGATCAGATGGTTAGAATTAAGCATAATTTAAAGGCATTTCAAGATAGAAAACAAATTTATGCAGATAATAACATGACAACTAGATAATTTAAAGTGGGGGAACATGTTCTTTTAAAAGTGAATCCCTAGAAGAGCTCATTGACATTGGGTAGTTGTACAAAGCTAACAGCCAGATTATGTGGTCCATTTGAGATCTCAAACAAAATAGGGTCAATTGCATACATGCTTGCATTGCCTGCTTCCATGAATGTGCATAATGTATTTCATGTCTCTTTGCTTAAAAGGTATGTACATGATCCTAACCATGCTATTGATTGACATTTGATTCAGGTAGATCCAGAGGGAGAATTTCAAGTCCATCCAGTGTGCATATTGGACATAAAAGTCAAAATGCTCTGAAATTGAGTTATAGAGATGGTAAAATTTTAGTGGACCTGTTACGGTCCTGAAGATGCTACTTGGGAGAATGAAGATGCTATGCGGGCAGAGTACCCATGAATTTTTGAATAAATTTTTAAATTTTGATTTTTGTTTTTTATATGCATTAAGGACAGTGCCAAAATAAGGGGGAGGGGAATATAATACCCTGGTTTTGATTCCTCATATTAAATAATGTGTCTTGTTTATTTGATGAAAGGATAGAGTGCCAAAACAATTAAAGAGACCAGTGTGCCTAGGAAATGTAATGTTTTGATCATTATTAATAATAAAACACATCGTTGGATGCGACAAGGACAAGAGTTATAGGGGGCTATGATTTCACGAGAGAGGGGGATTAAGGGGCCAAGTCATTTTATCATATTTTATTTACCCATAATTGTTTTAATGGAGAGAAGTGGTTACATGTGCTTCTTGGGGAAATGCCACATGGTTCTTGATTTTCAAGAAAATATATAAACCCACATTGTGGGTTGTTTGGGGGTTCTTCTTCACTCACTTTGTTAATTCATTGTTCATTATTCACACTCCTCATTCTATTCTCTCCATTCAAACTTTCACTCATTCATTATTGCTCATTCATCCTTGAACTTAGTGGGGGAATGGAAAAACGAATTCTTGGGAGAGAAGCCATTGTGGGCTGGTTGTAGTGATTGTTGGTGTATTCCATCCATGAATTAATTCCTGCATGCCTAAGATGCATTGGCATGTACTGAATTTTATTCACAACTGTGAGTCCTGAGAGTCCCATCCTGAAGATTTTTGACGAGATGCACTAAAGCCATAGAAGGAGGTGGAAATCATGAGGGACTTTGTGGTAGAGAAGGGGGTCCATTCTCTTGGGTTGTGCAGGTTGGAGAGAAGAGAGATGGTGTACTTTGGATTGTTGTGTGTTGAGAAACTTGTGAGAGATTGAGTTCTGACTAGTTTGGGAAGCTGACTGACACCATGGAACCCTCCTTGTTGATTCATAGCCCTAGCCCGGGGGTGACCTATTGTTGAAACTTGGAATAATAGTGTCTATGGTTGGGTGGAACGTCATTGGTTTGCAACTAGTTGGTGAATGTTTTTTATTAAGATAAGTGCTCTTTGTTATGTGTTTCTCTGCTTATATATTTATTTCCACTGTGTATTAATTATTATATCTTTGATTTGTATGTTATAATATAAATGCTTGTTTGTTATTGATGTCCATGGAATTATATTCATTTCTTTTATGTTGTAGCATGAATCTTGATTATTGCATGTGTTGTTATCATATTTCTTTATTACTTAATTTCTATCAAATTTCAAAATCAACTTAGAAGGAAGTTTTTGGAGTAGTGTGCCTGGCCAGGGGGTGACTAGCTATGTTACAAGGAAAACCGAATTTACATATGTGGAAAGGAAGGTGGTTCCCAATCCTGATTTGAAAGCCCATGCGTTGTGACTCTGAAGAGAGGTTTTCTTCCATCCCACGAGGAGGTCACCTAGCCTTCCTTGATCATCCATGGGTGTGAATTCCCATTCAAGAAGAGAAATAGAAAAATATGTTGTAGCTTAGACATGGATAAACTACTAAAGAACTCAATGAAATAATAACTTTCTAGCTCCATTTAATACTAATACTAGTTTAAAAAAAAACATTTTTCTTGTTAATTTTAACATTGGACTTAAAATATATTAAGTGATAAAATCTAGAATCGACATAAGAAATATGTTCACTTGTAAACATTTTCACTCTTATAATTTTAAAATTGTTCAAAAGAAAACGAATGTCATCTTTTGAAGTTTAGATACTAAAAAAGTAGATGTGTTGAGATAAAATTAGATATATAAGTAGCTGAGATGAAATAAAATTAGATATATAAGTAGTTGAGATGAACCAATGTGGAACAACAATAATATGCCATTTAGAGAAGGTACATGAAAATATGGAAATAAGGAAAATTTAGAAGGTACATGAAAATATGTTTTAAAAAGATAAAGGAGGAGAAGACGATGGAATTAAAGAGCAAGAAACCGGATTTGGTTAGGCATAGTAAACATATAATGAAAGTCATTAAGGTTGATTAGTGTAAATATGATAATGGATATAGGTTTACTTGTAAGTATACGTAGTGCAATTGTTTGTGTCACATCTATAAAATGTGTTACAAGATTGTAGGTGTAATCTTATGTAACATTGTTATAAATGGATTACAACTTTGCAAAATTAATGACAATTGTAAGAGAATATTCAAAGATACTTTAAATTCCCATTTGAATTTACAAAAAACACTATGTATTATGGAAAAAATACCTTAAAATTTTAATCTTTTAGAATTTATTTTTTAGATAATTAAAATTTAGTGTTAAAATTTTTGGTACATGAAAATTAGGTGTTAGGACAAAACATGAATGTAAGAATTTTTTTTGATATACAACAATAAGATATTTTTGAAATTTCCACAAAACATTGTGGAACTACAAATATCTAGATATCTTATGTGTTTTTTTGAAAAAAAATTAATTAAACATAATTAAAAATAAATAAATAAATATTTGTTATAATTAAATGAAATTCAATGAATTGTTACCCATAAACATTAAGACTTATATACAAAGGGTTATCTCAATCGGTTGAACCATCCATCAAAGTCATGTTGGTGATGTGGAGGCTATAGGTTATAGGTTCAAATTTGGTCAAGTCCCTTACGGTTACTAATCACTATCATGGTTGGTAGTTGGACTGTGCCTCATCCCACAAGGTTTTGCTTGGAAAAGAAATTAAAAATAATACTAAAAATGTCTCAAAATTTGTTTTTGTTTTTTAAAGAGAAAAGTCAATTTCTAGAAGGTCACAAAAATAGTAACTCAAGTAGTCATCAATAAAGTGAAATCCACCCCTCCCCCCCCTCCCCCCAAATTTTTATTGTTGATAGGGTTAGATGTCCCTTTGCAATCAATAAGGTTCTCAATGAAAGGTCCTAATTATAACTTACACTATTTGGAATAGGGAACCTGTCTAGATTAAGGCTCAACAACCTTTATTGGTTTGAGGGGTTTAGTAGTGTCAGACAATTGTCTTAGGTTGATGGACAGTTGGCATGGATTGTTGGTTTTCATTGATGTCAACTATTGGAGAGTGATATTCTAGATTGATGTCAACCCTTAGAGAAAGTCTGGTAGTGAATTCCGGTAGCACAAAGGTTTGGGTAATGGACCCAAGGTTGTTTCATGTATAATGGTATGAGTTTTAATATATTTGAAGGTAATAATATTCTATATGGATAGTACATATCATTCCATTTCCAGTGGTATGTGGAACGTCACATAACTCCTCACGGTTAGAGAGTTATGGTCATGAGAAGTTGGAGAACCCAGGTTTGGGTGATGGAACCAAGTTTGTTTGGTGGATAATGGTATGAGTTTTGATATATCTGCAAGAAATACTATTCTATATGGATAGTACATGTCATGCCATTTCCAGTGGTATGTGGAATGTCACATAAATCCTCACGGTTATAGATTTATGGCCATGTGAAGTTGGAGAACGTTCATGAGTCATCTAGAAGCCCCAAAAGGCCAAAGTAGTCAAAGTAGTTTAAGATATTTTAGAAGGTAAATAATAAAGTGAAGTGATGAGCGATATGACTTCAGAGTGATACCCTTTGTCAAAGGGGGAGATATTATTCATATGAAGGGAGAGAGAGTAATCATAGGCTTATAAACACAAAGAAAAATCAAAGGCATGTAGACAAGGGGAGAATCCCCAAGGAGAGTTCAGTCAGGGTGAGATACCCCTTTCCATTGATGTCAAATGGGGAGAGATAGAAACATTGATGAGGAGTATAAGCATGAATGTTATCATGACTAAGTGTTGCCATCAATGTTGGTGTTTCCATCAATGCAAAAGGGGGAGATTGTAAGACAATTGGATTAGGTTGATGGACAATTGGTATGGATTGTTGGTTTTCATTGATGTCAACCATTGGAGAGTGATATTGTAAATTGATGTCAACCCTTAGTGATTGATATCAACCCTTGGAGAAATTCCGGTAGCACAAAGGTTTAGGTAATGGACCCAAGGTTGTTTCATGTATAATGGTATTAGTTTTAATATATTTTAAGGTAAGACTATTCTATATGGATAGTACATATCATTCCATTTCCGGTGGTATGTGGAACGTCACATAACTCCTCACGGTTAGAGACTTATGGCCATGAGAAGTTGGAGAACCCAAGTTTGGGTAATGGACCCAAGTTTGTTTGATGGATAATGGTATGATTTTTGATATATTTGCAAGCAATACGATTCAATATGGATAGTACATGTCATTCCATTTTCATTGGTATGTGGAACGTCACACAACTCTTCACGGTTAGAGAGTTATGGCCATGTGAAGTCAAAGTAGTCAAAGTGGTTTAAGATATTTTAGAAGGTAAATAATAAAGTGAAGTAATGAGTGTAGTATAAGTCAAAATGAATACAAAAGAAATTATTTCAATAATAAAGTTAATGGAGAAATTAGAAGTGGGTTAACCCTAAAATAAGGAAAGTGGGTTAAGATGGTTAAAAGGTAACCCCTCGAGGAAGCTACATGAAAGTATAAATAAGAGGCAAAGATCTCTCATTTTAATTACATTTGAGCTTATTGAATATCTACAGGTGACTGAGGCAACCAAATGATATTTAAGATGAATTTCAGAGGGAAGGTGAATGTAATATTTCTCACTTGGCTAGTCTAAGAAATGTTGCTAATGTGTGTGTAGGATTAATGGTTTATAGCATATAAATGATCATACAAATAACAAATGCGACAAAAGACTGCAAAGTTTATATTATGATATCTCTGCAGAGTACATATGTCGAAGGTGGATGAATAAAATGAATCACTTGTCTAGATCAAATGAAAAAAGGATATTAGCTGGAATACAATAAGAAAATGAAAAGATAATACCCAATAATAGATGAGTACTGCGGGATCAATGAATGAGCTGGAAGTGTGGTAACTCGCACGATAACTTCTGAAAGACCAGGAATTTTTTCCTAGTGGATAAACCTCTCGGAATGGCCTAGAAACTATCCCAAATGGTGTGCCCTACTCTAACTCGCAGTCTTGGTGACTGACCGGCCCCTCTATTGGTGTGTTTGGACCCAGATGGATCCCCCCTAGGGAAATGTACCCCTCCCTCTCTGGAAACCTATGCCCCAGTGATTCCATCGTCAGAATCAGCTGAGATGTATCTCAAAATGACCACCTTGGCCTATTGGGAAATGGGTCAAAAAGGTTTCCATGGATTTGATCTGATGATTGCTTGGGAACCCCGAATGTGTCTGCCAAAAGTGTTGCACTCCCAACTTTGGAAAATGTGCCCCAAATGATTCCTCCATTGGAATCTAATGAGGAACTAGGAGAAAGATGCGCCTTTCATTCCTCTCAATTGGGTAGGAGGGGAATCTATGAACTCTCCCTGGAAGGGATAGGTCGATCCACTAAACCTCCTCAAAAGTTGTTCCCTCACCCTTGATAAGTGTGCCCTTATTGCTGGAACCTATGTAACTGCTACTGAAAAATGATGGAAGACCTGTGTGACCTTCTCAGTGACTAGGGTGTGTCTCTCAACACCGAAATCAGCCAACTGGTGTCTTCCTCCTAGAATCCACTGAACTATCTCTCTTGAGATGCCCCTCTCTCCTCAATGACAAGTCAAAATATGCATAATGATGAATTAGGTCACTGACCCTTCTCTTATATCTTTCCTAAACCCTAATTCGCTACTGAAACCCTAATTCGTTGTTGACTTCTAATTTTAGCTCGTCTATTCTATTTTTAGCTCATAATGGCTTAAAATCTCTTTTAACCACTTTTATCTCAATGTCACTTTACGAACATAACACCTTTGACTGGAGTGACCTATAATAACCCTTTTACCCCTTTTTTGGCCCTAGCTATAGTCTAATAGGGCAGTTTAGACCATTATGCCTCCTCTCTGGAGCTCCTATTTGGAAAGGGATATTATATTCCTCCCTTCCCGAAATTGCTTGTCCTCAAGAAATACCAATCCAGGGTATTGAAACACCTTCTTTCTTTCCCAAGTAGCATCCTCTACTGGAAGCCCTCTCCATCTGATAAAACACTCTTTGATGACCGTTCTCCTCAATGTTCGCTCCTAGAACTCCAAAACCTCCTCCAAAACCAACTCCAACTATCCCTCCTCATATAATGGGGTAAGCTCCTTTGATGTGCTAATGAATTGTCCCACTTCCATTTTGAGGCAAGGTACATGGAACACGTTATGAATCTTTCTCCCCTCTGGAATCTCTAGCTCATAAGCAACCTCACCTACTTGGCACATGATCCTGTAAGGGCCATAAAATCTGGGCTTGATATTCTCGGTCCCACTTTTCTTCAGAGATGATTTTGTGTAAGGTTGGAGTCTCAAGAAAACCAAATTGCCAACCTCAAAGCTGCACTATATCCTATGCCTATCCTCACTCATCTTCTGTCGGTTATGTGTGATTTGTAGGTTCTCTTTCAAAAACTTGAGAATCTCCTGACTCTCTATGATCCAATCCTTGGCCTTGGGAGATCTGATCTCTCCGAAAACCAAGTCTACCAAAGTGGGAGCATCATATCCGTACAATGATTTTAAGGGTGTCATACCAATGGACACGTGGAAAGTGGTGTTGTATCAATGTTCTCCTAAATGTAGTCACTTTACCCATGTTCTCTGTTGTCCACCTACATAGTTCCTCAAATATCCTTCAACCCACTTGTTGACAATATCGGTCTACCCAACTATTTGAGGGTGATAGTTGGTGTTGTGTGTCATCTATGTCCCCACCAACCAAAACATTTCTCTCCACAATGTCCCCATGAATTGACTATCCCTGTCACTGACGATGTTCCTTGGCAACCCATGAAGTCTGAAGACCTCCCTGAAGAATAGCTCGGCTACCGAAACTATGTTTTACTCTATTGATATGGCATAGAAGTGATAAAAATTGGTCAATCTGTCGACCACTACATAGATACAGTCCTTACCCTAGACCTTGGGTAGGCATGTGATGAAGTCCATCGATATACTCTCCCATTTCTTCTCTGGAATGGGGAGTGGTTGAAGTAGCCCTTCAAGAAGACCATGCTCTGACTTGTTCTGCTGGAAAGTCACACACTCATTGACGTGTCTCATAACGTCCTATTTGAGGCCCTTCCATGAGAACCTTTTCTTGATCTGTCTGTAGGTTTTGAAAAACCCTTGATTTCCTACTAGTGGTGAATCATGAACTACAGTGAGGATCTTCTTCTTGAGCCTTGAATATGGAACCAAGTAGACTCTGTCCTTATAGAATATGAAATCGTCAATTACCCTATACTTGTCATCCTTTTATTTCCCATCCATAACCTCACAAGCGAACTTGTTCTTGGAATATTCCACTAACAAGTGGGATTTCCAATCTGCTGAAATCTCCATCAAAGAACATGCATGTTGCAGGTCTCCTCCATAGTGCATCGGCCACAATGTTCTTCTTCTCCTTGACATACTCTATGTCAAATTCGAATTCTTGTACCTCTGTCACCCATTTCTTCTGGCACTCACTGAGGTTCTTCTGCTCAAGGAAATACTTCAAGTTGTTGTGATCTGTCTTGACCACAGATTTGTTTCCCACAAAATATTGTCTGAATTTTCTCAAGGAATGCATGATTGGCAGAATTTCCTTGTCATAAATGGAGTACAACCTCTCAGGATGACTGATCTTCCTGCTCTTGAATACAATGGGGTTTCCTCCCCGCATAAAAACTTCCCTAATACCCTCGTCAAATGCATCACACTCTAGTACAAATGGCAAGGTGAAGTCTGGTAATGCCAACGCTGGACAAGTTCTCAGGACTTCCTTCATGTGATCAAGGGATTTTTGTGACTCCTCTATCCATATGAAATCCCCATTCTTGGTAATATCCATTACGGGTGATCCATGCTGAGAAAAACCCTAGACGAACCGCCTATAATAGCTGCACAGTGTGAAGAAACTCCTCAACTGTGTCACATTCCTAGGCGTTGGCTAATCTAGAATGGCCCTGATCTTCTCCTCGTGCACCTGTAACCCCTGTGCACTGATGATGTGTCCCAAGTAAAGGAGATTTTTCATACCGAACTCACACTTGGACTCTTTGGCATATAATGACTGTGCTTCCATGATTCTCAATACCTCATCCAGGTGCCTCATGTTCTCCTGCCATGTCTTGTTGTATACCAAGATGTTGTCGAAGAAAACCAAGATTGATTTCCTCAACTGATCCCTGAATATGTGGTTCATACAAGACTATAATGTAACGGGTGCATTGGTTAGCCCAAATGGCATAACCAGGAACTCGAAATGTCCAAAGTGACATCAAAATTCCATCTTCTCTATGTCCTACTCTCAGATGTTGATCTGATGATACCCGTAGCGTAGATCAATATTCGAGAAGAAAACTTCCCCATGCAATTCATCCATCAGTTCGTCAATGTGCGGGATAGGATACCAGTTCTTGATGGTTTTTTTGTTTAAGGCCCGCTAATCAATGCACATCCTCATGGTTCCATCCTTCTTCAAAACTAGGACAATTGAAGAGGTGAATGGGCTGCTTCTCAGTTTGATGTGTCGCATCACTAGAAATTACTTGATTTCTTTCTCTATATCATTCTTGAACCTCCTCCAACTCAATGTTGTGCTCAACCCGTGTCAGGTGGTCTCTCTGGTGGAATCAACCCAAAAACATGTTAATGTCATCCCAACAAATTCTTGATCTCTGTATGATACTGTTGTTGACCCTCATAATCCTTCCCTGTAGTGATCAATCACTCTGTGGCATATGATACCTCCCCATGTTTGAATATCCTCTCTATCCTCTTGGTTGAAATTGTCTTGGGTGCTCCTATCGACATACCTCTCAGAACAACCTTTTTCCCGTCACGGTCTCTGAACCCCATCTCCAAGGTTTGGTAATTGGTCGTCATTTTTCCCAAGGTGATCATCCAATGGACTTCCAAAACCACATCTGTGTCAGATAGGTCCATCACATAAAATGTGTTTCTCATTGTGTAGTTTCCTAACTTTATCTCCAAGTATAGAAGTCTATCTAGACACCCCACTGTGTGGCCATCTTCTACTGCAACATCAAACCCCTCAAAATCCTCTATTTGAACTACCCATCTCAATACCAATGAAGCATCAATGAATTTGTGATTGGCCCCACCATCTATCATGGAAATTTCCCATTGCCCCTGAATAGTCCCTCTGATCCAGAGGGTATCATACCTGGAAACACCAAAAAGGGTCACTATGACTCCTCCCTTTACTGGTTTCCATCTGTTAGCCTGCTCAAGTGACTGTGGAACTACCAAGGGGTGGGCTCCTACTGATGCCTGTGTTCTATGGGGAGGATGATCCCCTGCCTATGCTAACTCCTCCTTTGAGCTAGTTTATCCACTTTCCTTCTCCTCCTCCTCACTGTCCACATTGTCTGTTGCCACCTCAATGTAATGAATCTCTCCCTTACCCATGCACGTATGTCTTGGGACCCAAGGGTCTTTGTAGTTGAAGAAAATATTCTTCCTGATAAGCTCTCGCCTCATCTCCTCATCCAACTTCTCCTTTCCCTTCTATTCTCTCTAAAATGGCTTCCTGTATCGATCCTTCTAGGGTACGAAGGGTTTGGAAAAAGGTTTAGTCTTTGGCACTATGTCTGCCAAATATCGAGTGCGTAGGATGGCATCCTACAAGGTGTGTGACCTGTATGCCTTCACCCATCCTCTCAAAGGCTCTGTGAGTCCCTCTTTGAATAGAATGATCATCCTGGGCTCTAATATATCTGTCACTACCATGGATACCCATTGAAACTCCATGATGAATGCCTCTACTGTTCCAATTTGTCTCAACTGGGATAGATCCATGAAGTGGATCTCGAGATCCCTCCTATCAAACCTGTCCATGAGTCTCTCTATGAAATCCCTATAGGAGGTGACGTGACTGTGACCCAATGTCACCAATCCATGATGCCACCACTCGTGTGCCTCAACCTCCAAGTGTAAGGTAGATAAATTGATGGCCTCTATCTCGGTCATCTAGTTGATCTTGTAGTATGTGTCTAGATTTTGTACCCAAGCCCTGGTGGTGCATTTGGATGATCCGGCGAAAGAAGGTATGGTGAGTTTACCAAATTTCCAGATGAACTCAATGTTATGCCCTTGTTGTTGTTGTGGTCCTCCTCTCCGTGGATGTTTAGGGCGGTTCCTGAGTCTGAGCCCACAATACTCGACTAAGGTCATGTCTTGATGGAAGTCATGGCCCAATGCCACATACCCCCTCCTGTACTCTGCAATGTCCTTTGCATGAGTGGGAAGCCTCTGTACTATTGACAATTGTGTTGCTACTGTGGGTGCCCTCTGGAAACTGGGAAACAAAACTCTAGGAATCCTACTCGAAGAGGTGTATGTGCGAGTAGGAGAATAGGGTCTAGATCCTGCCCCCAAGTTCCCCTGTGCTACATGTGGGGATTTTGTGCTCGGGGTGCCAACTATAGCCAATATATCATCCATATGTGCCAAGTTCTGAGTCATGGCCCGCTAACTAGCTACCATATCACTGATAACCTACATGAAGGTTGCCTTTAGCTCCATGGGGGCCTTAACACTGCCATATGGTAACTCATATCTATCTCCTAGCATCATATATACCCTGTGCTCAGCCTCACATTCTGCCCTTCTCTCTTCTTCCCTGTGTGCCTCTTCCTCTTCCTCTGAGATGAGAGGGAAAGGAGGAAATTTAGGCCTAGACCTTCTTTCCTTTCACCTATTGTAAGTGACATATTTTTCACCTACGTGCTCATGACCCTCTAGGTCTTCTATTGCACTCATCGTATTTAGTCATAGGCTGGTAGGACTAAAGCTGTAATACCACTGTAATGTTCCTAACTTGGCTATTCTAGGAAATGCTGCTAATGTGTGTGTAGGATTAATGGTTTACAACATATAAATGATCATACAAATAACGAATGTGAAAAAGTACTGCAAATTTTATATTATGATATATCTATGGAGTACAAGTGTCGAAGGCGACTAAATAAAATGAATCACTCAGCTAGATCAAATGAAAAAAGGATCTTATCTGGAATACAATAAGAAAACTAACAGATAATATCCGATAATAGATGAGTATTGCAGGATCAATGGATGAGCTGGAACTGTGGCAACTCGCATGATAACTATTGAAAGTATTGAAAGTTCTCCTTGGTAGATAAACCTCTCAGAATGGCCTGGAAACTGTCCCAAATGGTGTGCCCTTCTCTAGCTCTCAGTCCCGGTGACTGACTGGCCCCTCTGCTGTTGTGTCTGGACCCCAGATGGATCCCCCTGGGGGAATGCGCCCCTCCCTCTTTGGAGAACTGTGCCCTAGTGATTCCATCATCAGAATTGGCTGAGATGTATCTCAAAATGACTGCCTTGTCCTACTGGTAAATGGGTCAAAAGGGTTTCCATGTATTTCATCTAATGATCACTCGGGAACCCCAAATGTGTCTGCCAAAAGTGTCGCACTCCCAACTCTGGAAAATGCACCCCATATGATTCCTCCATCAGAATCTGATGAGGAATCAAGAAAAAGATGCACCTTTCCTTCCTCTCAATTGGGTCGGAGGGGAATATCTGAACTCTCCTTGGAAGGGACAAGTCGATCTACTGAACTTCCTCAGAAGCTATGCCCTCACCCTGGACAAGTGTGCCCTTGCTGCTGGAACCTGTGTAACTACTATTGAAGAATGATGGAAGACCCGTGTTACCTTCCCGGTGACTAGGGCGTGTCTCTCAACACCGAAATCATCCAACTGGTGTCTTCCTCCTGGAATCCACTGAACTATCTCTCCTGAGATGCGCCTCTCTCCTCAATGACAGGTCAAAATCTACATAATGATGAATTAGGTCGCTGACCCTTCTCTTACAAATTTACTAAACCCTAATTCACTACTAAAACCCTAATTCTCTATTGACTTCTAATTTTATCTCGTCTCTTCTATTTTTAGCTCATGATTGTTTAAAAGCGCTTTTAACCACTTTTAGCTCAATCTCACTTTCCGAACATAACACCTTTGACTGGAGTGAACTCTAGCAACCCTATTTACCCCTTTTATGGCCCTGGCTATAGTCTAACAGGGCAATTTAGACCATTAAAACTCCTCTTTGGAGCTCATATTTGGAAAGGGACACTACAATGAAGTAAAAAAGGCCGAAATTGAAGGGAGGATAAATTCTTTCGATGATGCTTGCTCAATGCAATAGCGGGGCGGGCTCAAGATGATCTTAGTCCGTCCATAGAACCTCAATAAATAGCGGAATCAATCTCTAGCGGGCGGTATCTAGATGATCGATGCCTTTCCTTTCCTTAGCGGGTTAAAAGCTCTAGCGGGGCAGTTCCAATATATATCCAGCTTAATGCAATAGCGGGGCAGGCTCTAATGATCTTAGTTTGTCCTTCCATAGAACCTTAATATTGGCGGATAAAAATATCAACTCCAGCGGTCCCTAAAATTAAGTAATTGATTCTTTCTGTATTCCATGCACTAAAATAAATCTATAGCGGAGTGGGGCGGGCTCAAGAGGATCAAAGTCCATGGAACCTCAATCTTGAGTGGTTTCTATATCTAGCGGGTTAGTAAGCACCCCTTTTTATCCACACAGTTTTAGTTAGTTTCTTTTATATACGTAATTTCTGGAATCACACTTGCTTACAGGACAGATGTTGGTACCACATATTACCTATTCCGGCCGAACCTTGCCCAGGATATTTACAGGTCATCTCACCATTTTTGCAATAATTTTTTTTCTAGAATGATTCAAACTGTGAACTTGGGAGGCCATTGACGAAACCTATCCAAGTAGCTGTGATACAAATTTCATCTTGTGGGTCATTGTATTTTTGGAGTTACACACCATGGAAAATAGGGTTTGTGGCTAGTCCCGAAACTAGTCTAAAACATGTGTTTCAGGTAAAAGTCTCATAACTTATTCATAATATATCCCAATTCCATAAGACCAAATGTATTTTTTAGAGTATGGTGTGTAGTATTGTTTGTACAATTTTCATATCCATAGAACAAATATTCTGTGCGGGGCACACTCTACAAGTTCACTCTCTAGAATAAGCCATAATACTATAACTCCTTTTCTGAGAGGTTCCAAGTAGTTAAGTATGTAGTAATTGCATAAAACACACTGAATAACATTGTGTACCATTTTTAGATCTTCATTCATTACAAGTATGTAGTTATGATTATTTCAAGTTAGGGTTGTTGACTGATCCAAAATTAGTCATGTGAGACTAAAGTAAAGTTTGATGAAAATGATAGTCTCTTCTTGTTAAAGTTAAGGAAGGTTTGCAGGTATGTGATCTTATACACTAGGTCTATTACATATTTACAAATCAGATTTGTATGATGAAATTAATGAGGGATTTTGGTTGAGGTACATGCTAGGTACATGGTTGAGACAAGTAGTTGATGAGTTGACACCTACTTGAGGTGTATAGTTGATGATGTTGGTAATATTGATGAGTCATAGCTTATGTGTATTTGATGCATGATTGGTACATATTTGGTGCATTTGTTGATGCACTCATTGATGGTACAGGTTGATGTACAGGTTGGTGCATGGTTGATGCACTTGTTTATGGTACAGGTTGATTACAAGTTGTTTGGACAGGTTATTGTGACAGGTTATTTGTACAGGTTTGGTGCATGGTTGATGCATTTGTTTATGGTAGAGGTTGGGGTACAAGTTTATGTTTGGAACATGTTGGCACATGTTTTTACAGGTTGATTGGTACAGGTTTACAATAGTATATCTCATAGTGGTAGTGTGACAATGGTTCCATCATTCTACTTCTACGTCAGGGCAGTTGGATGGGGAAAGGACAGGTGGTTGTAGCCACCTTCCGGTTGTAGCTGGAGAACATAGGGGGTTGTAGCCTCCTTTTGGTTGTAGCCAAAGAATAGGGTGGTTGAAGCTTCCCTCGGGTTTTATCTTGAGAAGCTAGGGGGTTGGAGACTTCTTCCAGTTGCAGCTGGAAAAAAAAGGAAGTTGGTGCTTCCAATGAATGTAATTCTTAAATAAATATAAGAAAAATAATTTTGTGGTTTTCTCCCTCTTTGGGTTTCCACGTAAAACAGTGGTGTACTGTGTATGTGTGTGATTGCTCATTTGTTCATTGTTTATTTACTCTGCAACTATTGGATGATAATGCTACATTGATATAACGCTTGCATTTTATGGTGAAAAAGGATTAAATTTCTCTATTACCGATTCACCCCCCCTCTCAGTAATCCAACAAGTAGTTGTGGCTCGATCAACTATATAGGTTTTGTATGATGCAATAAATGAAATATAAGATATTATAATATAGAAAATGCAGAATACTTCCCTCGATAAACTACCAAAACCAAGGGAATAACATATTACCAAATATATCATTTCTTTATATCTATAGCAAGAAAGTTCCTAGAAAAATCAAATAATAAATCTAAATAACTAGATGCATACCATAAACATATAAACATGAACCAATTATTACAGTACTATGATTATGGCTATAAACAAACAATTCACGAGATAGATAAAATAATATAGATTTCTCATACATGAGAAAAGTATACACTATAAAAGAAAATGCTTACACCATTCCAAAAACTATGTAAACTAGTAGAAGAAGTTCTACACATCATAAGCTTTAGGAATTAATTTTATCTCCAAAATAGCTTGGTCAATGATGGCATCTCATTATTAATTTTCTAAAAGAGTTCACAAAATTGTAGAAGCAAAAACCCATTCTCCATCGAATTCATTTTATAGAAAAAGAGGAAGGTGGAATTGTCATAAGTTTGATAAACCTGAATATTTATTTGTTTCTCATTCTTGTATGTTAGTTTCCCTTATTGTATTGTCATTTCCCCCTAGGTGAGGGTTTGATTCTTACTTTTTGTTCAGATCCCGTTCATGTCTATTTTAATCCCCTCCTCTAGGAGAGTGCTCCACTTGGCTTGATGAAGCTCCTTCTCTTTCTTTCTTCCATATCCTTACATAAGTTGTTCATGCCTCAAAATTTTGATCTAGTGCATCTCCTTGGGGAAAAATATGTTGTTTAAAATGGGTTTTATATGATGCAATACTTTTTCTTATTATTTTCTCAATTCTCTCCATCTTAGGCAACAATGTTTTTATCAGTGTTATGTTTTTGGTAGGATCCTCAATAAAATTTTGGATGCATGCTTCATCAACTTTAGGGAGAGACCTAATATATTTTCTACCAATGCTAATGTAATAATTCTAGTCCTTAGATACATGTGCTTGTGGAAATAAATTGTCTTTTGGTTCATAAGAAGGAAAATGGAAAGTGTTGTCCATATTCTCTATGACTTCCCATATTATAGTAGACTCTATGACTTCATGTGTAATCCCCTTCCGAGTGTTGTGAGCTACCTACTTCTAGTATCTGGAGAAAAAATCTATTTATTCAAGGGATTAAAGAGTGAGGACAAGGATTTTAGTAGGGACTTCCTCTAGGGAGGATTTCTAATCGCTCAGTTTATCAAACTGTAATTTAACTTGTCGATAGGCTAGTTCCCATGCTTGAATATGGGTCATGACATTAGCTATATGTTGGCCTTGGGATTTCACATGTTATTCTCTTTCATAGAATTCCCTCTACATATTATCCAACTCATTTTTCACCTTGAAGGCATAGTCAATGAAATCTAAACTTTGATATTTGTTGGACTTGTAATAGTTAACCTGATTTTCTAGAAAGGTGATTTTTCTCTCATAATCCTTTATTTTATTCTCTTCCTTTACAAATTTATGAAAATTTTCCCATGAAATAGATACAACAACAGGGAAGACGAAAATAAACTCAATTTCTTGTGTCCATCACCACAATATCAGTGGTGAGCACCATTTCAAAATCCTAGCTAATTCTCCTTTGTCTGTTCTTTTTCCTGACCAATTGTTTCATTTGTTTATCAAACATAAACATTTCTAAATTGGAAACTTCATCAATTATTGATGGAATAAGGCCATCAACTCCTCCAACCATGATTATATAAAAGGTAGTGGAAAATATTTGAATAGTGAATACTTCTTCCTTTGGTGAAGAAGATTGTTGCTCCATATGGACCTCAATGATATTAATATATTGTGTCAATTATTCTCCTTCTCGTATTGTTTCTTATGTCTGGGTATCATCCTAATTTTTATTCCTTAGTTCTTATTGTATTCTCTTCAGATTTGGCCTCATATTCTCTTTTATATAACACTTATTGCTTTATTTTTTCTTCTTCAACCTAAGCTTTCAAATATTCTTCTCTATTCCTAGCTTTTTCTGATTCAATTTTAGTTTTTTTTTTCTTATCCTTTGCATAAGCTTTGGGATTTTCTGCTACTTCTTGTTTCTTCTTGGCTTCTTGTTGAGATCAATTCCCTCTTCCGAAATTTCCCTCCCCTTTTCTATTCTCCCAACTTCTTTTGTCCATTTCTTTTCCCTCTTCTATACTTACCCAAATTTCCCTTTTCTTTTCTCCCTTTTTAATTACTATACTTAGTCGCTTTTCCAAAAAAAGAGGGTTCTCAAGTTGGCGAAATCGCGGGTTCTCACTTCCTATCCACATATCATGAGTTTGATCAATCTTTGTATCATTCTATACTTAATATTTTATACAGTCACGGGTTTCGGGGTGTGCGATTTTCAATCTTTCATATCCCATGTTCCGCGACATACATTTTGTACCCAAATGATCCACGATCTACACTTTTACCATCAGACTCCCTGAGATTATAAGTATCTCATATCTTTTATATGAAGTTTGACTGACTGCATTACAACACTTATCCAATTTTATAACCACTGCAACTGCGGGTTCCCGGGTTCACAAAAATTCAAAATCCTATTTTCTCTTGTCTGTCCCCGCCACCTCCACGCTTTCCCCAATATGCATTTAGTATGTTTTAATGCTATTAAATCATCATGCAAGTCCCATAAAGATCATCATTAATAAGTTAGGGGCTTGAGCAGATTTCTTATTAAACCACATTAAATCATGATTTGTAGAAGATTATAATTATATCTCTCAAGCGCTCATTTAAAATATTATTTGGATTAAAACAACGCTCTCGTTAAATTATGGAAACAATAGCTTGAAAACAGTTTTGCGGAGATACTTTGAACATTTTTTGATGTGAGGACCAAAACTTCCAGTGGTCTAGAGCGTATTCTTACTATTCATCCTTGTTTTCTTATAAGGAAGTAATCTCGACATCTGGAATTGCTCGTGCATGCTGTGTTCCTAAGGTTTTCAATAGCAAGGAACTGGTCGTCTGGTGCGCTCAAAAATATATAACAAGTCAGCAGATAATTCAACTTCAAGATGAATGTCTCATCTCTCTTTCCCCTCAAGTGTTCCATAAAAAGATAAAACTATGAGAGCCAACACTCACCTTCAAAGGTGAAGATTTTAGGGACTTCTTGAAAAAGAATGACAACGTATTGGACCTCTTGCTTGAATTTTTGGAGAATCCTGTGGACACCTATGAAGATATTACCAGGTTGCAGGTAAGCTCGTTCAAAAACCCCTTTCGGGAAATTTCTTGGTTATTCACCAGAGTGATAGGCCAAGAAACTAGTACCAACAATTCCCATATGATTATTTATATCTTATATTTCATTGTCATGGAGAAAGCCATTTTCGATTGGGGAAAGTTGATTTCCATTGAAATATCTTCTTGGCCCTTGGTTATGAAAGTAAGCAAAGATCAAGGAAGAAAATGGAAAATGCAAACTATGCGGAAGACACAGTGACTGTTACTCGGTTGAAGTGAGCAAAAGAGGAGAAAGGAAGGAGCAAAGTAAAAGGAAGCAAGTCGTTGAATGAGGATATCGAGGATGATAGATCAAAAAGGAAGGAGGATCGTGGACAACTTAGTAAGAATAAAAATCCACTATTGGATTCTTTGGATCACCGCGCGAGAAGGAAGGAAAGACAGGTTGGCGAATCCCTGAAAACGCAGGTCAAGTTGACATAGGGTTTTATACACCTAGGGTTTTGGTATCTAGGGTTTTGACACCTAGGTTTTGGCCTAAGGATGTCGGTGAGTGATTGTAATGTATAAATAGAGGTCTAAAGGACCTGGTATGGGTTGTTGTTCTTACTATTGTTGGTGTTATGATTGTTGTTGTGTGATCGAGTGAGTAACATTGTGTGAGAGAGAAGTGTTGAGTACGAGAGCCTTCTGTATTGTAAGATCTTCAGCTGGGTGCAAAGATCAACCCTGCAGCTGGGTGAGTAGGGAGGGGAGAGATAGAGAGGAGAAGAAAGAAGATATGTTAGCTGAGAACGCAAAAAAGAACTGTATGCTTCACCTTAATATATTATAAAGCATAGTTATGTGGATGTAGCCCTAGAGAGAGGGTGAACCACGTATACCTTGTGTTCTGTGTGATTGATGCTATGTTCTTTGCCTTTGATATACTGGTATTGCATTACTGCGGTCGATTTGATAGATGTGTGGAGTAGATCTAAGCTGATAAGTGATATATGAATGTTGTATTGTTCTAGTGTTGGATCCACTTGATGTTGCACAACTGAGAGGGGGGTAGGTGAATCAGTTGTTACCATGCTTAAACAATTATACTTATTTTAAACTCTTTGCAGAAACACTTAATGACATTCACAATAGTGCAAGGAAGTAAGAAATATAATATTCAGCATCAGTCACACACATGAGATACACAGAGACAAATATTTCCTGAGGAAACCCATAAAGGGTAAAAACCTCTTTTTCTTTATATGATAAGTAATATTTACATTATTTACATTATCATACATATGAGAACCAACTCATAATGAGGCTACGACCTCAGTTTTGCAAGATGCAACTTGCTGAGAGCACCAACTCTCTATTTTCTCTAGCACCCACTAAAACGAAGCACCAACTCCCTGGTTTCTCTAGCACCAACTAGAAGGAAGCACCTACTCCCTGGTTTCTCTAGCACCAACTAGAAGGAAGCTACTACTCCCTGTGTTCAAGCACCTACTTGAACCTCTGAGGACACGAGTCCTCCCTAGCACCTCCCTTCCACCCTAGATTATGAATATGAAATACTAAAACCTATTACAATGATATAGTGTTCAATAACAACTTACCAGTCTCATCACTATTCTGCTACATTTCCCTGCTCTGTTTGCCTCACTGTCTTCCTGCACACATGCATTGCACTTTCTGTTCTTCTGCCTTTTCTTCTCTGTGCGCCATTTCCATTCAATGCACCTTTCCTCTTCTATGCATTTCAACTGCTGCACTCTAACTCCTTCTACACACATGAATCACTCCCCACAGCAACAACCCTTATCTCTTCTTTGTTCCACATTCTTATAGTCTCTGTGCTCCTTGTGCATGTGATATTCACCATGCCTCTGCATGCTCACTCCACTCCAATCTCCTCGACATTGGAGAGTTTTCTCCACTTCACTCTTCCACAGCTATCCAATCTCTTGTGCGCCACGTTCTTTCTCTGTTCTGCATATTCTTCTCATTGTGAGTCCTCTGCCTGATCATCATGGTAAATCTTTAGCTTCTCTAGCAGTTTCACCTATGCATCCATCATCACTGGGTGTTATTCTAAGATTCCTTAGTTTCTCTAGTAGTTGAGACTCTACGTCTTCTCTAGCATAGTCGAGCTTATACTTTCTGTTTCAGTTACAAACTTCAACGCTCATCCATCTGTCAATCACCTCTATCAATAATCCTCAATCCACTGGAAGATACCTTGAGACTCTTCATCTTCTTTGGCGATCACACTCAGTCCTCTTCGAGTCCTCTGGCAGAGATCATCATTTGTTTTAGTTGTTACACTGAGAAGCACAAAAGTAGCCCTGTGATCTTGTTCAACTTCACCTACACCATTGGATTGAATTCATAGAATCTTGCATTTACTTCGCCATTTTGCACTTTGGCATTTCGGGATCCCCGTGGTAAATATTTCGTTACACTTCATGTCCTGATCCCTGAAACTCCGAAATGGAGCTTATCTGAACTAGCTCCTTCCTTCATATTCCGACGATGTGACCAATGGTTGCGACCACAGATTGAGCCAAAACCTGTTTCTCATTTCGACATTTCAGGATTTCGGCACTCCTATGGTAGAGTCTCTTGATGCTCCATGTCCTGATATCCAAAGCTCCAAAATGGAGTCAGATCAATGGTCCACACTCTAAGTGATTCGACAGTCCTGATCTCTTCGTGATTTGGCATATCGCGATTTCGGGGTTCATGACTTCGGGACTCCTATGGTAGGAGTTCTTGACATCTCCATCTCCCGATTTCTGAAACTCCGAAAGGGAGTCAGATCAATGGTCCACATAACCCCTTGAGATGGACAATTGACAAGATTTCGGCGTTTCGCATTTCGCGATTTCGGGACTCATGTGGTAGGGGTTCTTGACATCTCCATCTCCTAATTTTTGAAACTCCGAAGTGATGTAAACCTGCAGATGTCACACGTGGATTGACATGTGTCAAATAACTGCCACGTGTCACTCTGATTCGTGACTTACATGTGCATGAAATGTTGAATCAACTTGACACTTGTCATTGCCTAGTTTTGCCACGTGTTCTTAGCTGACGTGTCTGTTTTGGGATTTTTCATTTTGGCACTTCGAGACTCTTAATGTTGAGAGTCTCTGACTTCTCCATCTCCCGATTTCCAAAACTCCGAAATGGAGTTTACTTTGGGGTTTCGCATTTCGCGAATTCGACATTCTTGTTGTTAAGTGTTCTTTGGCAATTGAAAGTCCTGGTATCCGAAACTCCGAAATGGAGTTTACTTCGGGGTTTCACATTTCACGAATTTGGCAGGTTAGGGAACCCCACTCCTTTGACTGCCCAGTCAGGGAATCGACAATCTATGTCCACGTGTCTTACCCATAAATTGACGGTCCTCCTTCTTTCAGGATTTTGTACGCTCGCTTCTCCTTGCACTTTAAAGAACATCCAGGTTCTTCTTGATCCAACGATGGTCGAATTCCGCACTTGGATCTAATGCCTGAGATATGTTCTCCTCTTCAACGTGCTCTTCTTGTCTATTTTCAGATTTGACGGCCATCGTGAATTCAGGATGGGATCCAATGATCATTGACGCTTCTCCTCCCGAGCTTACGCATCCTCCTTACTTGGGAGAATTTCTAAGTGTCAAGGGCCTCGACCTTTGATCCACCTGAGATCCACCTGAGATCCTGAGTACACTATCTCTCTTGAGATTTGACAATGATTTAACCTCATCCCTAGTGCACACCTACGCACTGCGTTCGACTCTACGCTAATTCCTCCTGAGCTTACTTTGTCCTTGTTTTTCCTTCGCTGCATACTCTGATATTTCCATCAATGACAAGTACATACTGCATGTAAAGCATGCCAACCATCCTCTGCACTATATCTTCTTATCTTATCGAGCTTTCTCTGCAATGTCTTCCCAAAATACTTCTGGTGCCCGTCTGTTACATTCTTCTTGTACTCAAGCCATCATCGCTACTATACTTGCCATCAATGACAAGCATACACTACCTGTAAAACATGCCAACACTTAAGATTTCCCTTGGTTGTAGACATCTCTTTCCTGCAACCCCCCCATAGCTACTTCAGGTGAGACTGCATCTGCCTCGCAGGTGTAGCCGAAAGGGACAATAGTTAGGGCTTGTTGGTGCGCTCTTGGAGCTGAACCCTGGGTCTGCCCCTGTGCCAATAATTGGTTCCGTTACCGGGACAAGAATCTTATTGAGGGAATATCAAGGTGGTTCCCATCAAAGACAGAGATTCAAAAGTGGATAGAGGATCAAGAAAAGGACTTCGCTGAAACCCATAACAAGAACCCTAATCTTAGTACAGAGGATTGGTTAGGAAGATAAATCTTTACTGATATACACAAAATTTTCTTTGGAGGAATCCATCGGGAGCTATACGAGTGGTTATATAGGTTAGCAGATACCCAGTTTGAGATTAGATCTAGGTCACCTGTGGTTTGTACGTCGGTGCTAATCAAGAAGGTCAAGAGATTTGATAACGTCGTGTCAAGAGCAATAGACCACTATTTTGATAGCACCATTGGAGGGTACATCACCGAGTTTGTTGTTGACAAAGTAGAGTCATATAGCCAAGTCGGGAGATATTTCTTCAAGGGACCTAGAGGAAAATTTTTACATTTTTTGAAGTTGAGGATCAAGATGTTATTACATGATAAGAACATCTTGAATATACAGTAGATTGGTCAGATCTAGAAAAGCTAATGTTTAGGAATTTAGAGAGCAGCAGTGACACAGAGGCTGGATATACGTGCAGTGGGAGAGCATTCAAAGAATTTCACCTTGCGAACCTGCTTAATAAGAACTATGGGGATGACGTTTTCTACAGTGGAGAAGAGGCAGATCTGATAGATGAAGAGCATTCAGAACCCACTAGGGAAGAGGAAGGGAAAGCTGAAGAGTCTCGCCGGGAAGAGCTAGAAACTTCAAGAACTGCATAGACTGTTGAAGTGAGTATTATTATCCCTCCTGTTGATTCAGTAGAATTAATAAATCAGAATAATCCAAGCCACCAGAGCATACAGAGCACTGTCACTAGTAATGCACCACATACTCAGTCAATAACCCTAGGAAGATCTATGGTAGATGAGATGAGGCTCCCTATTTTTAGGGGAGATGGGTCTGAAGACCCTAATCAACATTGGTTCCTATGTGAATCCGTATGGAATATGAAAAATGTCACCGACAAAGCTGTTAAAATAACTTAGTTTAGTACTACCCTAAGGGATCGCGCACTCAATTGGTACATGAATCTTGTCCAAGGACTTGTACAACTTAAGCTGCTGAATGAGATCAAGAATGCATTGATTACCTGGAGGAGCTATGAATGGAGGAGATTCCATATGGTGGGAGGACCTGAAATAAGTTAGGGGATTGAAGGAAATAAAAAAGACCTGGAAGAAGTTTGAGGAATACTTCAGGAAGGTGTACTTATCAGAGAAGTACTATGATGGTAAGATTAAGGAATTCCATGAACACAAGTTGGGGCAACTTACAATGGATGATTATACCAAGAGGTTCTTAGAGCTGTTGAGGTGTGTTCCTTACCTTAAGGATGAGAAGGAAAGTGTACAACATTTTTTCAGTGGATTTCCATATTCCTATCAAGATAGGATTGAGTTTAATGATCCTAATACCTTGGAGGATACCATTAGGAAGGATAAGTGTTGTTATGACCAATCCAAGCATAGGTAGGATCCTCTTAAGAATTAGAAGAGAAAGGATAAACCTAGATAGATTCAAACCATCCAAATATAATAATTCCAATAAAATTTCTCATCCTAGCCATTCGAGTAGAAATATACACCAGCAAAACTTTCCATCTCGAAGTGGAAATAAGCCAGCAGAATAGGGAAGAGAGAAAGTAGAGGAGAATAAGAAAGGACCTATACAATTTTGGGGCTGTGGAGAGGCAAATATTTTTAGAGATTTCCCTCATAGATAGCATGAAATAAACATTTTACCATGTTTGGGAGGCTACTACAGTTAATGATGTGGCCATAAGTGTGCCAAAGATTTATGTAGCTATTGAGAATTGGCAAGCAGACCACCAAGCCTCTGTGGTGGAATTGGAAGGTATAATTGTTAAGAAACCTATTTCTGTTTTGATTTACCCTTGTTCTAACCTTAGCTATGTTTCACCTCAATTTGTTGAATCATGTTCCATATAGAGAAAGAATCATGCAAAGTTGTGGTTGGTTCAGTTAGCCACAGGGACTAAGAGGAAGGTAGTAGAAGTAATAGAGGCATTTCCATTTGAAATGAGTGTGTTTCATACTCGGGAAAACTTAAAAATCCTACCCTTAGGATAATATGATGTGATGTTAAGCATGGATAGTTTGGTTGTCCGTAAGGAAAGATTGAACTTTTATGACACGACCTTAGTGAAGATGAAGAGGGAAACATGAGGGTGTTGCAAGGCATTCAAAATATCATATTAGTTAGGTAGATATCAACACTGCAACTCATAAAGTTTAGTTGAAAGGGGTGTCCCTTGTATGTAATACAAGTACGCAATGCAGAAAAAAGTAAGGATATAAAGATTGAGGATCACCCAATGTTGTGGGAATTTAGAGATGTATTTCCAAAGGATATACCTAGACTTCATCCTATGATATACCTAGACTTCATCATGGAATGGGCTGATGCATGGAATGGATATACCTAGACTTCATCCTATTGGAATGCATACAATAGCTCATTTTCTGTAAGCTAATATTCCTCATACTTCTTCACGTTTGGATCTTGATGAAAAATTTATTTCACTAAGTTGAAGTTCTCATCAATTTGCAAGAAAATTTTGATTCTTTTCTTAATTTCAAACTCGCCTACACTTACTGCTGCTAGGTGTACTATCTTCACACTTCAATTGAGTGCATCTACCACTCGATTTTCTTTACCTTTTATGTGCTTGATATCGAAATCAAACTCGTTGACCATTTACATCTACATGGACTATATAGCATTCAATTGTGTATGATCAAAGATATATTTCAGACCCAAATTATCTATCATTAAAACAAATCTTCTTCCAAGAAAGTAATGCCTCCACAATTGTTGCAAGTTACAAATAATGAGTGACATACCACTGCTCATGTTCATTTAAATTCCTTGACTCATAATATATCACATTCCCTTATTTCATAAGAACTCCACAAAGTCCTTCCTTGCAAGCATTAGTGTAGACTAAGAAATCTTTTTCAGGGTCTGTAATTTTTAAAATAGGGGCATTGGTCAATAGGTGTTTTAGCTGCTAAAATCTAGCTTCACACTCTGCTGACCATACAAAATTCATCCCCTTTTATTGCAATGAGGTAAAGGGATGATTGATCATAAAAAATACCTTAATAAACCTCTTATAATTGTTAGGATATTTAGACACTTAGGAGTTAGTTAAGATCTACTTGGTCTAATATGTCGTTAGGTAAAAGTGTGTTTCTTTAGTATGCATTAGTATGCATTTGTAGTTAGGAAATCCGACGGTCACGATATGTTCCCGA
>ML778364.1:373503-456053 GCA_009831015.1 Picea engelmannii
GATCAAGGAGAGCATGTTCATATTCCTTCCATAGATGATTTTTCTCCAGAGTATCTAACAGAACTGCAGGAAGACACCATACTTGACAGGAGAATGCGAACTTCGAAGAGAGGAAATGTGGAGTATTTGCGAGTTGGTATTAAAGGGATGAATCCAAGCAAGGCCAAGTGGATTGAGGTTGGAAGGGTGAGGGAATTATACCCTCATCTTCACATAGACTGAGATAGTCTTTTGGAGGTCCAAAAGCTTCCCAATGGGGAGGTGTGATCAGGGGATCAAATTTTGCTCAATTTTCAAAGTGCTCGGAATGCGACGAAAATAGTGCCATTACGTCCGTCTCGTCTTCCTGATTCCAACGATATATTTAATTTCTCAAATGGAGTCCGTATGGAGAAGATATTGCGATCTGTCCGCCAAGCCAAACAGGCAAAATTTTTGGATGCTGACTGTACCTGTCCGTACAGTCCGTACGGTCTGTATGGTGACGTGGCAGGACCATACAGGGTGTACAATGGTGATGTGGTGGATATTGGTTGGTCGATTTTGGACGAGTCGGATGTTGACACATGTCATTGAGTGGCTTATAATAGAAGGACGCGTGGCCCAATCCAGGGGCACCACGTGTCACTCACCGGCTGGCTAAGGAGTTTATATATAAAATGTTGGAGGCCGTGGGGTTCGACCCCCGGACCTCTCCTCCACATAATACCTTAACAAATTCCAATAACCAACTTTCCCGCCGATGTTCCTTGTTATAGAAGCCAATGCACATATATTTGAATTGATGTATTGTATTATGCGGAAAAGGGCGCGGGCCGGGGCTTAAGCCCGGACCCATGGTTTCATTACACACTATAGAACCGTGTGTATATATATATGCGCGCGGATTTAAATATGCACGGGACCAAAGTTTATACATTGTATATGCCGTATATATATTACATTTTTTATACCATAATACAATGCGCGCGCGGTTGTATATTTGCGCGGGGTTTTAACACATATGTCCACGGATTTGCATATGACCAAGGGCACGGAGTTGGTTCCAACGGTTGGAACGACTTAACCAACTTTTGCCTTAGAGCATGGTCCTATGCGCCATACGCCCAGGTGCCGAGGTGGTTAGGGGCTGGCGCGCCCTTAACCGTCCTACAGTTTGCACCGTTGGCACGATTGCACCCGGTGCTGGGTTTTTATGCTTAAAGGAGCGTGTGAGCTAGGTTCACTCAAGGGGAGTGCGAATTGTAGAACCAGAGACAACAAGATTGAAGAGGGAGACTTCCAGGAGGTCTAACTTCTTCATTTTTCGACCGTTTGAGGTGCCGAAAGAGCCCAGACAGGGGTTTTGGGACGCTGGTAAGCCATTGGAGCAGTCGGTTTGTCAGTTTGAGCATTGTAAGACATGTTTTTGAGCACTTTTTGAGCAATTGATAATAATGATCCATTGGAAGCTGGACCAGGAGATGTAGCCCATAAGAGGGGTGAACTCCTTTATCAATTGCTGTGCACATGTGTTTATGTTCAATGTTTATGCTAATGTCTATGTGTATTTTGCATAAGTAATCCTTAATTTATGTGTTGCAAATTGATCCTGTTGCTTTAAACACATAACATTTCACTTGCAATAATTATTCAAGTTTTTCAAGTCTTCTTCATTTTTAGATCAGAATGGATCAAGAAGGTTACTCTTTTTCACCCCATTGGAAATAATAGAAGTTTCCCTCTTCCCACTAAGCTCGTGAAATCCACGGGTTTATTAGGTGCTTTCCCAGCTAGATTTCCTTTTCACAAGGGAGTCCCTTCTCTACTACATAGTCCCTCGGTGAACTCCCCTTACAAATGGTGGTTTCTTTCCAGCCTGCACCAAGTCACGATCCTCTTTTTCTCTAGTCTAGATATGGGTCTTCTCTGTTCCAAGGTGACCATACATGTCCTGGGCATGCTTCCCAGTTCTTATTTATTCAATTATATATACTAGAAATCTTTTTTATCATTCCCATTTCCATCCATTATCTTCGTGTGTCTGCACAAATGTGCCTATCTCTACTTCTGCATTATCTCTATGTTCTCATATGGTCATCCTCTAATCATTTTTCCCTCTTTCTCCTCATTCCTTGGGATTCCCACTCACTTATGTTAGAAGAAATATCCTAGGGCCAAGCTCTTGTTTCGAAGGGGGGAATACTTGTTCTGTCCTTTTGGATGACATTGCAACCAAACCTTTTCTTCTCCAAGTACCAATTTTGAAGGTAGTTATAATTGCTCCAACCACCCAGTCTACATGCCATTAAAAATTCCTTGTGGTAAAGGAAAACATGGTACTATTGAACATGTTATGAATTCAATTCAGGCATGTGTAGGTTGAGTTGTTGGGAAAGATTCCTATTCTCCTCATTAAAACTTCCTAGTTCTACTTCACTAGTCCCACTTGTGGTATCATGGTCCATACTGCAAGGCTTCCATCTCAGTCACTTGATTAGTGTTTTTATTAACATATAACACAATTACAATATTCATTGTTTAAAATGCATGAATTCTTATACTTAATTACAGTCTTGGGGGAAAATGGGGTGTTACAATATGAGCTACAAGAAAGTGGCCTACATAGATGCGAACACCTTTTGCATGGTTGCGAAGAAGAAATATACAATGGTGTATGCAATCACTACCTATATTCAAACTAGAAAAAAATAGAATGTGATATGGATAATATTGTAAGCTAAACAAAATAAAATGCAACAAACTATCTCATTTTAAAAGTATATCTTGCTAAATGAACAAAATAATTTCAAAATCAACTCTTTTAGCGAAGTGGATTGATTGGCTATAATGCCTAGACTATAACATTTCTAAATTTCTCTACAACTGATCTGAACTTGGGAGCGATAAGTTTCCAATAATTGGTTAATTATGTCACTCCTTCAAAAGGGTCAGTAATAGATCATTTTTCTTGAGCGATTTGCAATTAAACGTAAATTTTAAGTCTATGTGCTTGAATTGGAAGTGAAGGTAAAGTTTAAGTCTATGTGCAATATGTCATGCTTGCTTTTAATATCGTATGTGCGGAAATTCATGGAAAAACAACATAAGAACATAACGCACATAATGGATAAGACACTTCACTTGATAACATAGTTCACCCTTGCAGTGGGCTACCTCTCTGGGTCATGTTCCAAAGCTTGACCACTTTATTCTTCTCGATGTAATTATGTCTCTCCTTTACAAGTTGTAAGGCCAAAGTCCCTCTTTGGTGATGGCAACAAGAGATCAGAATGTGATCAGGAATGTATCAGCTTCACAAGTTCTACTCATGAGGAATCCATGATGCTGACATGGACATCATTCCCACATACTCAATACATAAAAAGATGAAGAATAAAATATGACGCCCATCAACATGGAGCCATCAAAATTCTTAGATCTGCTGCTCAGATCCAAAACATAAATATGCAGTCCATACAAAAGATCCTAGAACTACGAGAATAAGAATTGCGTCATTGGCTACTTGTCATGCAAGTGCCACAATTTATTTGTCACATATAATTGATTGATTTGATGTGAAAGAAGATAATAAACAAATATATAGAAGTAATAAGCTGATATTTCTACAACTTCTCTCTTCTCCTTCAAACCTATAACACGCATGCTATGCCCCAACATTTAATGACAAAACAACAAAATGAAAAGCATGATTACATTGGCTTCTCCATAGTTTATCTTGTTGATTTGAATCTTTGCTGCAAAACCATACCTCGTCATTGGATTCGCGTCGTCGAATCACCTAAAAATGACTATCAAATCATCTCCATCCGAGTTGGACACTTTCGGGCCCAAGAGACACCTCTGCCTCGGTTATCATGCCACTGCCTCTGCAATAAATGACTCATTCTGGAATTAAGCTACTATTTTTTTGCTCAGATCAGAAAACTAACACCACCACTGTGTTCATGGTGTCATTTTACCTAAAAATAACTGTATCCATGCCTCGATCCGAGTCGGGCACTTCCAGACCCAAGAGGGAACCTTGCCTTGGTTTGCATGCCAAAATCTGTACAGGCCATACCAGGACGTACAAATGCTCTTAGTGCTCCGTGCACTGGTGTGTTCTGCTCTATCTTGAACTCTACCCGAAATCCTCCTTTTATACCAATTCCGAGTGGTTATGCAATAATGAGGATGGTTGGCCAAGCAGTTAGCAGAGCTATGTTTAGGCATTGGTTGGTGGAGGTCCCGAGGTCAAATCCCACTGGCCTCCCCATTTTGGCGAATGGTTAAAACTGTTTTAGCGTGCACCCAACTAAATTTGGTAGGCAGCCACTAAACTAGTGGAATCTGCTAATTATAGTGGAACTGCCACTATAATGGTGACAAATTTGGCGGAGATGTTAACTATCTATAGTGCATAGTTAGCAAAGGTTATATATAGCGGATCTGTTATATATAGAAAAACTGCCACCATATATGGCGGAGTTCTATTAATATATTTTTTTAATTTTTCATTCACAAAGGGTCATTGTGCATTTCGGGGGTGCCACGTGGTGCCTCCCTATTGGGCCATGTAACATCCTCTAATTCACCCACCTGTCTATGATGACATCATGCTAGACACGTGGTACCTTCTGGGTGTGCCACGTAGGCTGTACGGATGCTTATGTCATCTTTACTAATGCTGACGTCAGTAGTACGGATGTTGACATTAGTAGTACGGATGCTGACGTCAGTAGTACGGATGTTGACTCATTCCTGTTGACAGGTCTGGGTTGACCAAAACTTTGATCGCTTATAACTTTTGATCGCTTATAACTTTTGATCTGTAACTCTATTTGACGAGTTGTTTGAGCCGTTGGAAATATTGTCACGTGTTCTTCGCAATAATGTCATTTTAATGGAGTTTTGGGAACTTTTATTTTTTCCCTTTTGTTGTCTGCTGAAGCCATTCTGAGCATCGTAGGTCTCTTCTATGTGTTCTGGGACACTTCTGAAACTTCTGTGATGTTCCCTAGATCCATCTGGATCATGCCTCCCAACTGAAAAGACCTTTGGTCCCCAAAATTCATTACATTTTCCATTGGAATTACAATAAGAAACTCATACCCAAACTACTTCACAAGGCCTAACAATATCAACATGTGCCAAAAAAAGAAGTGATATCAACAATTATCACTTTTACACAATACCCTTCTATGGGGGTTGAATAGAAACATGTGATTTACATGTTGCTAGTTGGTCTTTGCATGCAGTTTCAAGCATTTTTCCGAACACGTCCTCTTTACTGAGTTGTCCTTTCTCTAGTAGTTGGTCTTCTCCTGATGGCAGATTTTCTTGCATCTTTGCCTAAACGACTATCTCCCTCGGAGGTGACTTCATGGTCTTCTTGTCCCTCTTTGGACGTAGATATGGATGTAAGGCCCAACAAGTGGCCTCATGATTCCCATCTCTACTACAATGGATGCAGTAGCCTTTCTCCTTCAGAGGTGCATTCCCCCTACTCTTTTTCGTGTGTGGAAATAAATCTTTCATCCTCATCCTTCTCCTGGTTTCCATAACCTTCCTGCACAAGGATTTTCTTTTCCAACACTAGGACACTGCGTGGTTACTCAATCCACAAAAAGTGCATGGTCTTTGATGCCAAAATATCTATTTTATATGATTAACATGCTTATAATCAAATGGATTTTTAGAGTTTTCGAGATTTATTATACCTTAGTGAGTTTCCTCTGGAGTTAGACTGGCAAGGAGAGTTGGTTTCAACTCTGTCATTGTGATGCTCATCTCTCCTTGGAGATGTCTTGAATCCTTGATCATGAGAAGTTGTGCTCTCGGCCTGCACTGAATGAATTTCATCTCCTAATGAACTGTTAACCTCTGGAGTCTCAGTGACTGTCGAGGGGTCTTCTTCCCGAATGGTTTTGGAGCTTTCTCCAACATGCTTTGGGACATAGCATATCCCAGCATATTGAGGCCAAACCACTGCCTCGATGGGATCCACAATACCTTGGGCATTGGTTCCAAGGCCTCCTCCTTTGTATCCCATTTTTCTCATCAGCTTTAAGTCGATGCAAGAATCATGTTTTTCAAGGATTTCAAAAGAATCATCAACATTAATAAAAAAAAAAGGAACTACACATGGTTTATTTACCTCCACCTTAAACTGGGACCCTTGGTCTGCTTCTTGAGATGTGTGCAGTTGTTCCTCATGAGAAAGATCGGTTGAAGATGCTTCTAGGAATCCTCCTTGGTTTATGGATGCATGTATGTCATCTTCATTCGCTTGAAAAAGTGTGCATGCATTTTCACTGTCATGCTCTCACCCATAAATGGTGAAGTTTCCATGGTGACAATATGGTCTTATCATCGTCTCATTAATAGAGCCTTCCTCTATCGTCATCTTCATGGATTACAATTACTCTTGAAACCTTTGGTTCTCTTCTTCTACAACATGAAACAATGTTTTCAATCCAACATTCTCTGCTTGAAGCATTTGGTTGAGATCTTTAAGCTCATCGAACTATGATTGATTTGGTGACCTTGTCATCCTTAACTTCAACACCTACAATCAGTATCAAGCCTGCTATGATACCACATGATCTGAACCCGGGAGCGATAAGTTTCCATTAATTGGTTAATTATGTCACTCCTTCAAAAGGGTCAACAATATATCGTTTTCCTTGAGAGATTTGCAATTAAAGGTAAAGTTGAAGTCTATTTGCTTGAATTGGAAGTGAATGAAAACCTCTTTAGTCTTCCTTATGTGCAATATGTCATGCTTCATTTTAACATCCTATGTGCAAAACTTCTTGGAAAAACAACATAAGAACATAACACACATAATGGATAAGACACTTCACTTGATAACGGAGTTCACCCTTGCAGTGGACTACCTCTCTGGGTCATGCTCCAAAGCTTGACCACTTTATTCTTCTCAATGTAATGATGTCTCTCCTTTACAAGTTGTAAGGACAAAGTCCCTCTTCAGTGACGACAACAAGAGATTGGAATGTGGTCAGGAATGTATCAGCTTCACAAGTTCTACTCATGAGGCATCCATGATGCTAACATGGACATCATTCCCACATGCTCAATACATAAAAAGATGAAGAATAAAATATGACCCCCATCAAAATGGAGCCATCAAAATCCTTAGATCTGCTGCTCAGATCCAAAACATAAATATGAAGCCCATACAAAATGTTGGGGTCCAGGTATGAATGATTTATTCACCCTTTTCCTACATTAATTTATCAATCTGGGTGCATATCCTTTCAAGGCAACGCGCAAGGTATATGCAGGGGCAAGAGTACAATTCATTCTGGCCAAGGGTTTACAATTTATGATTCAAAACATTACTGTCAACTGGATTAACTACAACTTCTGAAAGTTACTCATAAGATTCATACGCTGTAACAACAAGCATAAGATAAGAAATAACACTGTAACAACAAGCATAAACTACTAAATAACACACTGTAACAACAAGCATAAACTTCTAAATAACACACTGTAAAAACAATCATAAAAATGATAAATAACACACACAGGAAGATGCAACACCTGATCAAAAGAGTGGGCCCAGCTCTCTGATCAGGGCTGCACTGGTTATAGCAAAGATGAAGACAAAAAATTAGGTAGTGCTTTATAAATCTGAAAAAGGTTATTACAATCTCAATGGGGACATCCCCAGTTATAGGAATAAACTGTCTTTTATACATCAAAAGGGGGAACAACCTCTTTCCCCAAAACATGGTAACTATACCCTTACAAATATACATTAGTTGGAGTGGCACCGGTACCAGATAGACAAGATCAACGAAATGCCCAAGATGGTTCAGGGATCTGCAACTCCAGCTGTGCAGCCTCCTTTGGCTTGGTCATTGTTGTTCTCAAAATAGCTGAACAACAGATCTGTCGTAGGATGCTGAGGCCTTGATTCCTGTTCTCCAAAAGCTGCGGTCAAACATCGTTTTAGTGCTACAAATAGGCAAAACTCCATGTCTTCACTTCATTAATAAAATATTCCAATATACAAGGTAGGGGTAATTACCTCACGGATTTAGCACAATAAACATAGGTAAATAAGTGTAAAAAGGTCAAAAAGGTAATGGAAATGTAGCAGAAAGATAGCCCTATTTGGTGCCCAACATATCCCCCCAACTAGCCTTCTGCATGCCCTCATGCAATTCACCATTTCTGCAGGTCTGGATTTCGCTGACTGTTGGATTCCTGAAAATGGGCAAGATTGTATTCTTTGGCCATCTCTGTTCTTAGAACTTTAAAACCATCTGAGAGGTAGAAATCTTCCCACCAATATTCCGGGATGATATATGATGGAGTGTAATCTTCTACTGGCAACCAAATAGTGGGAAACTGAAACTGGAGTCCCATCCATCGAATCCCGCTTGTTCGGACACATGCCACATATCTGGGCACTCTGGGGAGCACCCGTGCAAAATTTGGTGCCCCAAAAGGTTCCCTGTTCCGGACAGCTGTAGGTGTCATAATCCACCTTTTCTAATAGAAATCAAGGGCTTCTTCATGAAATGTAACTATTTTCTTAACGCAAAGATCAAGGCACCAATTTTGTGTCCTCAACATTCTGTCTCTATTCGCTTCAATTCCAAAAAAGGTGATGTGTTTATTAAACATGGTGACTGACCTCTCAGGGTCTCCTCTTATAATAAATGGCTTTGTAACCTGATTAAATTCAATTGTGTTAAAATCCTTCTGCCAGCTGATCTGGTTAAAAGTTGAAGAGGTGAGGGCTCTTAAATGGATATCTCGCACATACGGGACTGGATTGAAGTCTATGTCCAGGCACAACAGATATATGTGCAGGTAAAATTCACACATCAAATGTTGAGTTATGGCTACCTGGTCTTGGGAAGCCATAACCTATACTCCTATGGTCTTGGGCTTTCTAGATTTCTGCTTGTATTTCTTCATCCGCTCCTGCAATTTGTGTACCTGTTTCCTTAGTTTCCTGACTTCCATCTTAAGTCGCGTTGTCTCCTTCAATTGTGACTGATGTTTTTGTTTGACTGGGAGTATTACGACCTTCTCGCCTAGCTCTTCCATTGGCTCATTCGTTGGGACTACTTCGCTTGGTCCCTCCTCTTCACCTACAACTAATTGATCTTGTTGCGCGCTCACCGTGACCAGTGGTGCCCCTGCGAGATGCTCTCTTGCTTATGTATCTGTTTGAGTATCGTCCGCCTCGGAAAATTATGGCTTTTGTGATAGAATTGGAGGAATGGAGAGATCTTCTTCTGTACGCCGAAGGGAACGAGTTCGCCTTGCTCCTTTTGGAATAAGGGAGAAAAAGGAGAACTGGCAGGGATATTCAATATTCGGTCCTGAGGTCGATGCTGGTTCTTCTGGTTCAGCGCCAACCTCATGCCCTAGTTCTCCCAGCACTTCTTCCATGGGCTCTATGGTCGAGGTGATCACAACCTCTTCTTCATTCTTGTTATCCTCCTCCATCGATTCCATGGTGATAGGAGGTTCTTGTGGGGTACCCTCAGTCGTAATATCGATCAATTCACCCACTCCTATCTGTTGTGACCCTGCTTCTATGGTTGTCATGCTATCAAATTGTTTTGCTAATTCCACAGGTGAGACTGGTTCTTGTGGGGCAGCCTCGACCGTGGTACTAGTGGGCCTTTCTGTGTCAACTTCCGCGTCTTCCATTGATTCCATGTTTTTGACTTGCTCTTGGGGAGAAGCCTCTTCTTTGAATGCTTCATATTCCATTTCCATCTCTTCCGGTTCCTCTTGGTCAACATAGTCATCTTCACTTGCATTTTCCTCCTCCGTGGCTTCTGGTTCATTTTCCTTGGCAACCATAGCGGCTGCTACTTCTTCCTCTGTGGAGTCCCGAAACAGTTCCCATGGGATTGATATTTGTCTAATGGCATTCATTACTAATAGTTGAACCGGCCCATGGTGAGTGATGGTCACTAATACCTATTGCGACTCCTGAGCCGAATGTGCCATTAGGTGAAGGCTTCTTAATAAGAAATAAGGCACATTTAGTGAGAAAGCCTCTGCTTGGGGAAATCGTAGGTGAGTTAGTATTTGAAGATGGTATTTGAATATGGTGGAGTATCTTCCTTTGCAAGTCATATATCTTATGACGAATTCTGCTACCTCATTCCATGGATGCGACAGTGAATTTCGGTCATATCCTCGACCATTCTCCACAATGCTTTCTACTGCTTGTAAAAAGGCTTCGGGAAACTCTGGAAGGACAGACCTTCTTGAAAACCATCGCTGTCCGTTTTGAGGGAGTCCATTGACTTCTGCGATGGCTTCCTCTGTCACAGGAATTTAAATTCTGCGGACTCGAGAGCTTCCTTCCCTCAAGTTGAGTGTGAATTCCGTCGCAATTTCTTCGTTCGACCCTTTCAATCTGTCAAAGTAAATATTCCAGCCCATGTTCTCAAAGACCTGCCATACCTCCTGATTGTTCTGAACTCTTGTTGTATCTTCAAGTTCATGCTGCACAAATCGTCCACCCATTGCTGCAGAGGCGGAGTTAGCATGATGAATGTAGTTAGCAGGTAGGGGAAAATGACAGGGCTCCAAACCATTGGCAACGGAAATAACGTCATATCTCTTTTGGGGGTGGCAGATGAAACAATGCTGGTATGTTTGGAAATGATGACAGATTGTGGTGGTACTGTTAGAAATTTAATGCAACATGTTGGGGAGGTGACCAATTATGACTCTGCATGTACGAGTACGCATTTGACATATCAAGTTATGATTACGAAATATCGAAATCATTAGATTTTGTTTGATGAGGATCGTGTGTCATAAATGTTTTTCATGGTATGCTGTCATTTGTTATGACGGTTCCCCCCCCCCCCCAACTTAATTACAGCCGTCCACGACACATTATGATGTCTTTTTGGAATATTTTAATTAAATCCATAAAAGTTAGCGGATATGTACCTAGGACCTACCTTATGGTGGGGTAGCAACAAAAGGTATGATGGAGTAACGACAACAGGATGTGACGACAGTAAGGAGTAACATCAACAGTGAGTAGCAACAACGACAAAAGAATGGCGACGATAGAGTAGCAGAGTAACAACACCGGCGGAGTAATGACAGTTGCGAAGTAACGACACCAGTGGAGTAACGACAGTTGTAGAGAAACGACACTGGCGGAGTAACGAGAGTTGCGGAGTAACGACATCGGCGGAGTAACGACACCGGCGGAGTAACGGCAGTTGCGGAGTAAAAACATCGACGGAGTAATGGTAGTTGCGAAGTAACAACACTTCGTGAAGTAATCAGTGCACACCAGTGGAGTAACAACAATGTCTTTATAGCAATACTGGTGGAGTAATAACGCCGAGTGTTACATTTCTCTTGGTCATATTCGTTTGTTATCCCTGCAATAATACAAACAAGTAAAAAATTATTTTTATTTTTTATTTTATATATATATTTTTTATTTATATTTTTTTATTTTTTTTATTTTTTTTATTTTTTAAGGCAGAGTGAGAGTGTCCTTCATTCCAACAATCATTAAATTAGATGAGTCAGAAAGGTGTTTGACAAAGGCATTTCTATACGCTGGAAGGTTGTATAGTTTTAGACGGTGTTCGTTTACTAAGAACGAGGTATGATTCTCGTCTATTGTAATTAATCTAACCATTCCATTGTCGAACACTATGTCCACTTGGTATGGCCCCATCCAGTGAGTGCAAAGCTTGCCTTTGAAATCCCTAAATCGGGAATATTAAAGTAATGCCCAATCTCCCACATGAAACACCTTACTTTTGATAAATTTATCATGCCACTTCATTCTCTGTTGTTGAACAACAGTGGTCTTCTGGACAACTACTAACCGAATCTCATCTAACTCATTCAGTTGTTCCAGTCGGTGTTTCTGTGCTTTTGATGGGTCTATGCCTACTTTTAGAGCTGTCCTTAGTGTATTGATCTCAAATTCCACTGGAAACAAGGGGACTTTCCCATAGACTAATTCAAATGGTGAAAACCTAGTTGTGTTTCACCATGTTGTTCTGTACACCCATAAAGCTTCTCGAAGTTTCTGTGCCCAGTCCCGACGATGACTTGCTACTATCTTTATCAAGATATTTTCCAATACCTTGTTTTTTCTTTCTACTTGCCCGTTCACCTGGGGGTGATAGGGGGTTGTCACTCTATGCTTGACTCCATATTTATGCATCAACTTTCCGATCATGTGAGATGTGAACTATGATCCTCCATCTGACACAATTTCTCTTGGAGTACCGTATCGGGCAAAAATTTCTTCAAAAAAATGGTCTGATACTACTTGTTTTGTTGCTCTTGTGACCGCTTTGGCTTCCACCCATTTAGTTACATAATCAGTGCAGACCAGGATGTAAGCTTTCTGATGAGAAGGTGGGTTGAAGGGTCCAACAAAATCAATGGCCCATTTCTCAAATGGTTCAAGGACTATCTGGGGTTTTAGAGGCATTTCATCTTCTTTCCCAGGTTGTCCCATCTGTTAGCAGCTATCACACCTTCAGGCATAGTCTCAAGCATCAAGAAATATGGAGGGCCAGTAATATCCCATTTGCAGCACTTTGTGACCTGTTCTTTTATCTCCAAAATGTCCTCCACAGGGTCCATCATGTGCAGCCTTCAATATCTCATAGATATTATCTTCTTCCACACAACGCCGAATCTGTTGGTTAGCCCCTGTATGAAGGAGATATCCTGCCATCCATGAATATCGGGTACTCTGGTGAATAATATTCCTTTTCTCTTTATATGATAGATGTCGAGGCATCTTCCCTGAAGCAATATAATTAGTAATATCTGCATACCACAGAGTGTTCGCAAATACTGCAAAAAGATGTTCATCTGGGAAATTATCTTCAATTGTTGTATCCTTACCCTCATGTTCTATCCTAGATAAGAAATCTGCAACCACATTGTCCTTCCTTATTTTATCTACTATCGTGATATCAAATTCCTGTAGTAGCAAGAGCCATCTTGTGATACGACCAGGGGTAACATGTTTATTCATTAAATACCTGATATCAGTATGCACAAAGGTAGGATACCCGGTAATGTAGTGCTAGAACTTGTTGATGGCGTAAATGACAGTAAGGAATTCTTTCTCAGTCACTATGTAGTTTAACTCAGCCGGAGCCAAATTCTTACTAACATAGTAAACTGTGTATGGTATTTTGTCCTCTTTCTGTCCTAATACTTCACCAACCGCTATTTGGGAAACATTTGTATGAATATGGAAAGGTAATGCCCAGTCTGGCCCTCTAAGGATTGGAGCGCTACAGACCAATTCCTTAATTCTCATAAAGGTTGCATCACAGTCCTCTATCCACACAAAATCTGAATCTTTTGTTAGCAATTGAAAAAGTGGATGTGCTACTTTAGCAAAATTTTCTATAAAACGCCTATAATAGCCAGCACAACCAATAAAAATGCATACCTGCGTGGGCGTTTTGGGTGTCGGGAAATGTTGAATTACCTTTGTATTTGCTGGGTCCATCTGAATTCCTTCAACTAAGAGCAAATGTCCCAGAACAATTCCTTCTTCCATCATCATAGGACATTTTTCCATACTCAATGAGACATGTGCTTGTATACACATTTCGAGAACTTTTTCTAAATTTTTCATCCCTTCAAGAAATGAATCCCCATATGGAGTAAAGTCATCCGTGTATATTTCAACACTGTTATCTATCAAATCAGAGAAGACTCCCAAAATTTCCCTCTGGAACGTTGCAGGAGCATTACACAGGCCAAAAGGAAGGACCCGATATGTGAATGTTCCCCAGGGGCATGTGAAAGTGGTTTTATCCTGATCTTCAGGAGCTATCTAAATCTGGTTATACCCACTAAACCCATCTAGGAAGGAAAAAAACTTTTTTCCAACCAATGTGTCCAGAACTTGATCAATAAATGGAAAAGGGAAATGATCTTTCTACGTTGCCTTATTTAATACTTGATAAGCCATGCATATTCACCATTTACCATTTTTCTTAGGGACCATTACTAATGGAGAGACCCATTGGCTATTTGAGATGGGGTAAATAAAACCTACGTCTAGTAATTTCTGAAGTTCTTCTTTCATGATATTTTTCAGTGTGGGGTTCATCCTTCTTTGAGGTTGTCTCACAGGACAACAATCCTCCTTAATATATATATGATGGGTGCATGAATTAGCAGGGATCCCCTTCATATCTGTATAATCCCAGGTGAAGGCCTCTTTGTGTTTCCGAAAGACATCCACAAATTGCTTCTTCTGAGGTTTTGACAGGGATGGATTAATATTCAGGGTTTTTCCTGGTTCTAGTTCTACTGAAACACTTTCACTGGGTGCATCAATAGGTAGCTTCTCTAATCCTTCTGTTGTTTCAATTGTTTCCTAAGTCTCACAACTTAAGACATATTCTAGGAATTGTTGATTTGTTTCAGAAACGGAGCAAGGGTCGTCCATAAAAGAGGTAATTACATCATCTTCCGATTCTGTTTTCAACTGAAGGGCTTGTCCAATAGTGAGAACTGGCCTCAATTCCTCATTTTATGTTTCAGACTCTTTCCTAGGTAAAATTTTCTTGCTTCCTGCTGGTTTTATGGATGGGTTTGGTTCTGCAGGTGGGTATAAAACTAAGTTCTTAATGTTGTGCCCATTGGAAATAACCATGTGCCCTGATCAACACTCAATGTAAGCATCTGTAGTAGCCAGCCATGGTCTACCCAAGATCAAAGGATGGTCTCCCACCGAAGATTGCGTCTGTAAGACTAGAAAATCTATGGGATAGTGCCATGAATCTACTGAAATTGTTACATCTTCCAATTTTCCTACAGGTTTGACTATGGATTGGTCTGCCAATTCCAATACTGTAGGTGTATGTTTCAAGTTACGAAGACCTAATGCATGCATTGTTTCAATGGTGATGACATTGATGGCAGCACCCAGGTCTACCAGCACATTTGGAATCTATACCCCATTAATCTGTACTGTCAGAATTGGGTTCCCAAGATCTCCATACTTTTCAGGCATTGACTTTCCCGTCATGAAATCTGATAATTTTCCCATAACATGAATGGTAAGGGGGTCTTTGGATTTCTTTGCAGATTTCTTTGAACAATATTCCCTAAGAGTCTTTGCATATATTGGCACATCCTTCATCGCTTGTAACAAGGGAATTTTAACAAATAAATTCTGCAGTTCTCCTAATAAATCAAATTCAGCTTGAGGGTTTGATTTACTCAAAGTTAGTCTCTCTGGCTAAGGTGGTTCAGATTGATGTTGTTTTATAGGAGATGCCTGATTTCTATTAGTCTATTTTGGATCTTTACTAATTGGTTATGATTCCTTACCTTCACTGTCGAGTCGTTCCATGGTAACTGGAGGAGGTTGAGCATCAACTGTCCACCCTGATCGTAGATTCATTTCATACAACTCTGCAGTGGAAATGCTATATGAAGGTAGGTTAAGAATGTTAGTTTGATGAACTCCCCTGCTATTAGGATTCAGATCAGGTTGGATTGGGAGCTAAGGGTGGGCAGGTTGGTTACCTGGAGGCACATTAGAGGGCAATTGGAGTTGTTGTTGTGGCATCGATTGAGGAAACTTCCCAGGAGGGGATCCTCGCCAAGTTGGAGCCCATGAGGAGCTTGAACTGGTTTGAGGGTTCCACTGCTGCCATGGTGGAAACTGGTATTGTGTCCATATGGGAGGATAGGGCATGGACTAATGATTCATATTAGAATTATTGAAATATTGAGATGGATTTGAGTACATACCTTGATTTTCCATTGGTGGTTGAGGTTTCCATGGCTTTCTAGACCCCATGAGGTACAATTGCTCCATGTCTTTCCCCGTTCCTTGAAATACTTATTTCAGGCCTGACAAGGAGGGGCATGAGCTTGTTGCATGATTTAGCTCGCAGATTGCACATTCCTCTATGGATTTTAATGGGCATTCCCTCCCTAGATGCTTCTTTCTACACATCGGGCAGAATATTGCCATAGTCCTGTCCAATTCCAGCTTCTTTTTCTTTACTTGCAACGTATCCATCTGTGCTGACAGGGTGCTAAGGATATCCGTCCTTAGATTGTCTAGCAGGTTTTCGATTTCTGCTTTCATAACACCTCCGCCAGACCCTTTTACTGAGCGAATCCCTTGTCTGTTTCTTGCAAGTCCTCATGAGCACTGAATGCATAACTCATAGATACCTTCGAAGATTTCCTTAGAGATGTCTACTTTTCCCACAATGTTCAATAGCTCCATTGAATCCTCATGGAAATATCGGAGGAGGATAATTTTTAGAATTTCCTTATCCAAGTCAGAGTGACCTGACCTCTGTAAGGTGTACTTGAATCATTCCACATAGTCTTCCAAACTCTCATCTTCTTTCTGTGCGAACTTGAAAATTTCTTTCTTAATGTTCTGGGATTTACAATAATCCTGGTATTTTTCTAGAAAAGTTGTCTGCATATCATCCCATGTGGAAATAATTCTTCCTCCAAGGCCCATGAACCATCGCAGAGCTGTTCCTTTTAGTGTAGAAGGAATTTTTTTTAACTTTTGGGCTTCCGTCGTGTAGTCATACCCTCGGCATACTATGTCGAATTCAAATAGAAATGTGTCGGGATATTTTGAAACAAGTCCATGAAAGTTTGGTAAGGTTGCTAATGGAATAGGCTTAGTGGGCACACCAACTCCCAGGTTTCCAATTGGAAACTCGATAGTGGAGGTTGTGGGAGCCATAAATATCTTCCAATAATCACTGGGTATTTCACCAGACTCTGTAGGAGATGGCTGAGGCTTCCTTACCCCTTTGATCTGAGTTACTTTAGCAGCACTTCCTCGGTCCCTTGGTGATGCAAATGCTCCTTCGATCCCTTCTTCTGTGTTCTGATGACTTGATCCCTCTACTACAACCTTCTCTCTCTTACTAGAGTGGTCTAAATCTGTCGAGGCTCTACTTGCAACCTCTTCCCCCTCTGCTGCCAGCATAAGATTTCCTTGTTCAGGTATGCCACTAGATGTTTCTTCAACTGCTGGAGGGACCTGTTGTATTGTATCACCCAAGAATGTTGTAGACATCATTGGTTGATCTACTGATTGTCCCTCAGAATTTACTCTTCGTGCCCTTGGTCTCACGGCTGCGCGAGATGATGTTTCTGATTCAGCCTTTTCTATAATCTGCTGGATGAAGGTCTTTCTTCCCAAATATGGTCCTCCCTTCTTTGGGGATTTCCCTCTGCCCCCGTTATTTAGTTCTTTGTTCATACAAGTGAGGGTCTTGGCATAAACCTACAATGATTTAGTCTTGAAGTAAGGTGTCAAAGGACCATTCCTTCCCCAAGACAAAAGATCTTATGAAAAAGAGAGGCAGCTAAAAAAAACAAGAATCTAAGGTTCAGGGCCTAGAGCAGGGCATCAAAGGACTCTTCCCTCCCCTGGACAAGAACAAAAAACACCACAGGAAAGACCTAATACCTTTCAAACCTGAAGTAGGGCGTCAAAAGACTCCTCCCTCCCCAGGGTAAAATCTAGGGTTTCAATAAAAACATAAGGGTTTGAAAGAAAAAAATATTAACTCAGGATCTGGAGCAGGGCGTCGAAAGACTCCTCCCTCCCCAGGACAAGAGATTGAAAAAAACAAAAAAGAAAAAATAAAAACAAGCAGAAAAATCACCTACGCTCAGGACCTGAAGCAGAGTGAGAAAACTCGTTCTCTCCCCAGGATGAGAGATTGACCCTCTGTTTGGTCTGGATCGTTGTCTTTCACCTTGTTAGCATCCTCGACAATGGCGCCAAAATGTTGGGGTCTAGGTATGAACGATTTATTCACCCTCTTCCTACATTAATTTATCAATCCAGGTGCGTATCCTTTCAAGGCAACACGTAAGGTATATGCACGGGCAAGAGTATAATTCGTTCTGGCCAAGGGTTTACAATTTAAGATTGAAAACATTACTGTCAACTGGATTAAATACAACTTCTGAAAGGTACTCATAAGAATCATATGTTGTAACAACAAGCATAAGCTAAGAAATAACACTGTAACAACAAGCATAAACTACTAAATAACGTACTGTAACAACAAGCATAAACTGCTAAATAACACACTATAACAATAATCATAAAACTGATAAATAACATAGACAGGAAGACGTAGCACTTGATCAGAAGAGTGGGCCCAACTCTCTGATCAGGGCTGCGCTAGTTACAACAAAGATGAAGACAACAAAATAGGTAGTGCTTTATAAATCTGAAAAAGGTTTTTACAATCTCAATGGGGACATCCCCAGTTACAGGAATAAACTGTCTTTTATACATCAAAAGGGGGAACAACCTCTTTCCACAAAACATGGTAACCGTACCCTTAAAAATATACATTAGTTGGAGCAACACTAGTACCAGATAGACAAGATCAACGAAATGCCCAAGATGGTTCAGGGATCTGCGACTCCAGCTATGAGACCTCCTTTGGCTTGGTCATTGTTTTTCTCAAAACAGTTAAACAATAGATATGCCGCGGGATGCTGAGGCCTTCATTCCTGTTCTCCAAAAGCTACGGTCAAACATCGTTTTAGTGCTGCGAATAGGCAAAACTCCGTGAATTCACTTCATTGATAAAATATTCCAATAGACAAGGTAGGGGTAATTACCTCATGGATTTAGCACGATAAACATAGGTAAATAAGTGTAAAAAGGTCAAAAAGGTAATGGAAATGTAGCAGAAAGATAGCCCAATTTGGTGCCCAACACAAAAGATCCTGGAACTATGAGAATCAGAACTGCATCATTGGCCACTTGTCATGCAAGTGCCATCATTTCTCTGTCACATATAACTGATTGATTTGATGTGAAAGAAGATAATAAACAAATAGATATAAGGAATAAGTTGATCTTGCTGCAACTTCTCTCTTCTCCTTCAGACCTATAACACGCATGTTATGATGCAACAATTAATGACAAAACAACAAAATGAAAAGCATGCTTACATTGGCTTCTCCATACTTCAGCTTGTTGATTTGAAGCTCTGCCGCAAAAATAGACCTCGCCATTGGATTCGCGTTGTTGAATCACCTAAAAATGACTGTCAAATATTCACCATCCGAGTCGGACACTTTCAGGCCCAAGAGAGACCTCTGCATTGGTTACCATGCCACTACCTCTGCAATAAATGACTCATTCTGGAATTATGTTGCTGAAGTTTTTCTCAGATCAAAAAACTAATACCACCACTGCGTTCATAGCATCATTTTACCTAAAAATGACTGTCTCCACGCCTCGATCCGAGTCGGGCACTTCTGGAGCCAAGAGGCAACCTGTACAGGCCATACAAATGTGCTTAGTGCTTTGTGCCCTGGTGTATTCTTCTCTGTCCTGAACTCTACCTAGAATCCTCCTTTTATACAATTTCCAAGAAGTTATGTAATAATGAGGATGGTTGGCCAAGTGGTTAGCGGAGCTATGTTTAGGCATTGGTTGGCGGAGGTCCCGAGGTTGAATCCCACTGGCCTCCCCATTTTGGCAAATGGTTAAAACCATTTTGGCCTGTGCCTAACTAAATTTGGCGGGTGGCCACTAAACTGGTGAAATATGCTAATTATAGTGGAACTGCCACTAAAATGGCAGTGAATTTGGAGGAGATGCCAACTATCTCTGGTGCATAGTTAGTGAAGGTTATATATAGTGGATCTGCTATATATAGTAGATCTGCTATATATAGCAGAACTGCCACCATATATGGTGGACTTTTATTAATATATATTTTTTAATTTTTTGTTCACAAAGGGTCATTGTGCATTTTGGGGGTGCCACATGGTGCCTCCCTATTAGGCCACATGGCATTGTCTAATTCACCCACCGGTCTATGATGAAATCATGTTGGACATGTGGTGCCTTCTAGGTGTTCCACATAGGTTGTACGGATTCTTATGTCATCTGTACTGATGTTGACGTCAGCACTACGAATGTTGACTCATCCCTGCTGACTGGGCTGGGTTGAGAAGAACTTTGATCGCTTATAACTTTTGATCTGTAACTCTGTTTGACGAGTTATTTGTGCCGTTGGAAATATTGTGACGCGCTCTTCGCGATCACACAATTTTAATGGAGTTTTTGGAACTTTTATTTTTTCCCTTTTGTTGTTTGCTGAAGCTATTTTGAGTGTCCTGGGTCTTTTCTATGCATTCTGGGACACTTCTAAAACTTATATGATGTTCCCTAGATCCATCAGGATCAAAAACTATAGGTATCATGAGGGGAAGGAAATCATTGGTTCGATGTGTCCACAATTCAAACTATACATGAATTAGTTTCAAACTTCGAATTTCTATTTCAAAATCCCAAAGGGAAAGCTTGCATTTATTTCGAAAAGATGGTGGTTCGAGTTATGATGGTGTCACACTAGGAAAATACAAGACATGCTTTAAATGCATGTTAATGCACAAGTGATATGTACTTTATAGGATCTAACATGAACTTTAAAATTTCATTCATGCAAAGAGTTTGAAAGCAAGGGACCAATTTAAGAATTGAGATTGATTGAAGAATCAAAACCAATTCTCAGTATCATTTGAAGAGGGTTGAACTGGTATGGCCATTGGGCCCCATATTGAAATCAGAGCATGAGGTCACAAAGAGGATGTTAGCAAGAATGATCATAAATTTCAAGTTATATCATAGGTTTATAGTTTCTAAAATAAAATGTTATTTGTAAATGGACATCAATCACACACATGATTATTTGGTTAGTTTTCCAAATTAGTTTTTAGAAACTAATTTTTCAATTATAGAAGTTGAGTTATTTAAACTCACTTCCATGAGATTGATTTTGGCTCTTATCCCTCATTTATAGATGACATAATTTTTTTTTCTCTATTCATAAAATTTATGTGCCCAAGGACACTTTATCTAAGTGGTACCAGACCTATTAATGAAAGGTGTTGAATATTTGCACTCAACATCTACTCTTGAAAGATATAAAAGAGGATTTCAAGGATCAGGGACTAGAATAGTGAAATTTAATAGTAAGTCATAATTTTTTGTTCTTTTTATTAGTTTTTGTAGAGTTTTTGAGATACCTGCACAAACGATCTAGCTAACAATGAAGCATATACAGGTTGCAATGGTGGATGAAGAGAAGAGACAAAAATTGGAGAAAAGAATGAAAATAATTTATATTATCTGAGTAAGATAATGTTACAATACAAGTGATATACTCTATATGAAACAAATAACTCACCATAGAGTGAAGACAATGTGCATTAGGAGTGTTCTAGAGAGATGTGACACACATTGACAGTCACTGGAGTCAACTGCCACCTATCCCTAGTTAACTAGCCATCTGGTTGTCATTTAACTAGCTAAACCAGAGTGAAATGAGAAGGAGATCACACACATATGAAAAATGTGATCTACTGGTGATGATTTCAATGCAAGTTCACATTCATGAGCATGATCCCAAGGTTAGCATGCAACACTTGGTGATAAATCCAAGGTTGACATGTAACACTTCACTTAAATAGTCTAACTAAAAGGTAACTAAGGATTGATTGGAGGGTATATGACACCCTTGTCTAGGGAAGAATATCCTCAATGAGGGGATAATATATCAGATTAAGGGACCCTCAACATAGCCAAATAAAATTAGGAAAATAAAATGAAAGGAAAATACTAGATGTGTGTAATATATCCAACACCCCCCTTGAACACTACTAGGGAGTATACATAATGAATGGGTTTCAACAACAAAGACCATGTTAGGTACCCATGAAAAATGCAACTAATGAANAAGTACAATGTATAAAAAAAAAAAAATACAATTGTTAGGAAACTGTGTCCTTCACTCCAAGACGATCGTGCAAACTATGGAATTTGTGCTCAGTGAAATTCTTGGTTAAGATGTCAACAATATGCTCGATGGAAGGGTAGTACTGCAAATCAATGACTGTGTCATGAACCAGGTCTCTGATAAAATTAATATGGATCTCTATATATTTTTTACATTGTCTCTATACTAGATCTCGACAGAATTTGAGTGTACTCTGGCTGTCACACCATATCACAGTCAGACAGTGGCACTAAATTCTGAGCTCAGTGAGGAAGTTTTGTATCCATAGTACCTGAATGGTGACGTTGACTACTCCCCTGTACTCGACCTATGTTAAATATAGAGAAATAGTTGACTGATTTTTTCTCGACCAATAGATTGCGTTGGATCCAAAACTCAACATGTACCCAAAGGTGGACTTGCGATAGGTGTCGTCACTAGCCCAGTGGATCCCATAAATGATGGTGCCCTAAACATATCTGAGGATGCACTTGAAAACCCTCCAGTGTAACTCATGCAACTCTTGCATGTACTTGGAGACTACCCCTACTGCATATGATAGATCTGGTTGGGTATGGGTGAGATGCAGAATATGTCGCACAAGTTGTCAGTACAAGGTGTTGTCCACCACTGGTGTGTCCGGACCATCTTCAAGTATAACTCCATATAAGAAGGGTGCACGTGCATACTTGGAGTTTGTCATGTGGAATCTCTACATGAGATCCCAAGCATACTTATCCTGAGATAGCTTGATGCATGAAGCATATTGGTTAATCTTGAGACCAAGAAAGAAATAGAGTGGACCCATGTCTTTCATCAAAAACCTATCATAAAGAATTCCCTTGATTGCAACAATAACTGAAATTGAGTTGTCTATGATCAAAAGATCATCCACAAAAAGGACAAGGATCATAAGTGATTCAGTGGTCCTTGACATGTAGAAATTTGGATCAGATTTGTATCTGACAAAATTCTTGGAGAGAAATTAGGATTCCATATTTTTGTACCATGCTCTAGGTGCTTGCTTGAGGCCATAGAGCGACTTTTTGAGTCGACACACTAAATATGAATTTTGTATGAATCCATGAAACTAATCCATAGAAAATCCTATGAGAGATCCCCATGAAGAAAATCATTCTTCACATCCATCTGATGTACTTCCCATCCCCTAGATTCTCCAATGGGAAGGTCCAACCTGATGGAATCATAAAAATTTACTGAAGAAAATGTCGCATCATAGTCGATCTCTTGGATATGATAAAATCCTGGCAACCAATATTCTCTTGTGTCTTCTCACATGTTCATCCACTTCCTTTTTGGTCTTGTAGACCCATCTACATATGAAAATATTCATGTCTAAAGGAATCAGAACTAGATACCAAGTCTGGTTCTTGAGGAGAGAGTTTTACTCCTCCTGCATGGTTGCTTCCTAGAAGGGGTTCCCTGCAACATCGTTGTAGGTCTGTGGGTTTGAAGAATGAACCATATAACAATGCAAGGGAATCATGGGTTAAGTGGAAGTGAGTACATGAGGAGGATCCTAAAACTGATATTTGGTCCTCCTTGGATCCGTTGGTTCCCCAACAAAGTCTCTTGCATCCTAAAGTGTGGATTGTACCCACTTGGGAATCTTCTATGGCTCCTCATCTGCATGTACTAACTCTGCCTATGAATGATTTAACTATGCATATGTATCCTTTGAATCCTCTAAATATGTATTGGAACTCAAATCTATGGTGTGATCCAAATGTGTGGAATCATCATCTGCAACTGGTGTAATTACAAAAGACTTTGCATGTGGCTCATGTGGAGCATGCAAGGGAATTTACTTAAACTAGACACTATGCTCAATGATGAGATGGTTCATAGAGGGATCAATTAATTTGTATCCCTTCACACCATCGAGATAACCGACAAAGATGCATGGGTGTATATGTGGATCTAATGCTTTCCTCTTCTCAGAGGGAACGTAGGCCCATGTGTGTGATCCAAAGATATGGAAGTGGGTGACTTCTAGTTTGTTGTCGCACCAAGCCTTGAAATGAGTCTTGTCCTTAACAAATATGTGAGGAGATCTGTTCTGAATATGATTGGCACAGTTAAGTGCCTTAGCCGAAAGCTTGAGAGGAAATTCCTTTGCATGTAGCATGCAACTAGCCATCTCTTTAAGAGATCTTTTTTTCTGCTCAACAACCCCATTCTTCTAGGGAGTATATGGTACTGTGTGCTGCAATTGTATCCCAAGATCAAGAAAAATATTTTGAACATCTCTATTTACATAATCCCCCTCATTATTTGTACAAATGGATTTGATTTTTCTCCCTGATTGAGTCTGAACAAGTACTTTGAACTCTTTGAGATGATCAAAGACCTCGAACTTTTGTCTGAGAAAAAATACCCAAGTATAACATGAGTAATCATCCAAAAATGTAAGCACGTACCTTACCTTCCTCATGGATGGATGCGAGAATGGACCCATGAGATCATTGTGAATCAAATTCAATGGAGATGAGGCCTTCTGAGCCTTCCCCTTCTCAAACTTCTCCTGAGGATGCTTTTAAAGGACACATCCTTCATAAACCCCTTTAGAAAAGAGGATATTAGGTAACCCAATGACGATCCCCTTCTTGCTAATTTGTTGCATGTACTTGAAGTTCAGGTGACAAAACCTCTTGTTCCATAATCTATTACTTTCATCAACATGCATAAGTAGTACAGAGGAATCAGGGTCAATAAAATTAGTGAAAGTGTAGAATCGAGATTGATGAGTCACCTCCTCGAAAAAATCTTAGAGTTGTCTTGCATGTCGAATATGGACATGGAGTCTAGTGTGAACTCCACCTTTTTTCCTAAGCCTGAGTGTGTAATATGATACATCAAGAGAATATTCATGGAAAGTTGAGGAACATGAAGGACGTTCTCAAAGCTTCTATGATCTAGTTCCACTCTCCCTTTTTTGGTGAACTCAACTGGAGAGTCATCCCCCATTAGGATAAGAGGACCCGTGCATGCAATTATAGGATATATAATATCCTTTTTGATTTCCATGTGATGGGAAGCGCCTAAATATACAATCCATGCATCAAGAGAAGAATGAATAGTTGCTAATGCATGAAGATTACCTTTCTTATGGGCTTGATCTTCTTACTTCTTCTTTTTAGCCTCAAGAATGAAGTCTTCGAGATTGTCCTTCTAAAGTATTTGTGCCATAAGATCTATTTTATTCTTCATGTATGTAGATTCTAGATGGTTCATGCAAATGTAGTAACCACACTTATTCCCTTGCTTTCTTTATCCACCTTTGGAACATGAGGAATCATTTAAGGGTTTGGAGTACCCTTCCTTCTTTGAATTTGCATGTGACTTTCCTTTTCCTTTCATTTTGTGATCCGAAAAATATCTTTTAATGACTGTGGTTGAGTTATTTCTGCATGCGTTTATTAACCATTCATGAAGCTTAAGAAAGAGGATGAAGAGAAGAGAATTATATCATAGCCATAAAATCATATACATAATTGAACTGAAGCAATAAGAAAAGAAAACCATAACAAGAGAAGTGATAACAGAGTTCAACACAAAATTGTCTACGTCTCTGGGCCTTTGTCTCAGTGGGGGAGGCTTCTTTATTAATTCTTCAATTCTTGTAAAGTATAGAAAAAGTACATCAAATGGATCTCATACTGGTCTCACTATTTTCTGATCGACCTTAGAAATCCAACACAACTGACAGCACTGAAAAAGACTGAGTGTAGCTCCCAAAAATGGCCCGCAAGCGTCTGCTCCTCAACAACTTCCCTGCATAAAAATGGTTTTAGCTTGGCTTTTCTTCAGCATAAATCTGATCTGACTATCCTCCATGGCCTCAAACAGGCTTGGTTTTTATATATCTAAAGTTGGTTATCCTTCCCCAACTTCCTCCCAAAATTTGGGCTCAAAAAGAGCCCAATATCTCCCAAAAATGGGCAAAATCTCAATTAAGAGGCTTAAAATTAATAAAAATCCATAAACATATGGTTAAAAACCCACCTGTGTAACAAAATATCAAAATTAGCCCCTAGGGTTGGGCATGCGCTCTAGATTGAGGTCGCATGCATGCCATATGGCCAAGTGCCAGCCTGGCCCCTAGCTCGAGATCTCTGGTCATGTGGCATCAAGGTATAGGACCACGCCCTAACCAAGCGCCTAGTTTTCAGTTATAGCCCTAGGTCTTATGGGATATGCCCAGTATCTGGGGGCTGGTGCTAACTCCACATTGGTGGTTAATAGGAATGGTTCTCGCGCCCCTTTATGCCTGGTGGTCATGTGTTTAGCTAGTTAATTGTCCATGTGGTCGTCAATTAACTAGCTAAACCGTAGTGAAATGAGGAGGATATCACTCACACATGTGGAGTGTGCTTTACTAGTGATGATACCAGTGAAATTGTGCATTCATGGTGATGGTCCAAAGTTTAGCATGCAATACTTGGTGATAAAGCCAAGGTTGACATGTAACATTTCACTCAACTAGTCTAACTGAAAGGTAATTGAGGATTGATTGGAGGGTATGTGGCACCCTTTTCTAGGAGAGAATATCCTCAATGAGGGGAGAATATTTCAAATTAAGGAATACTCAACATAGCCAAATAAACTTAAGAAAATCCTAGGTGTATGTAATATCTCCAACAATTTTTAGGGTCAAAATCAAGAAGTGTGTGGGAGGGAATTAATTAAACTCTTGAAATTTCTGTATGGCATATGTTTGGAAAATAAATTAGTGAAGAAATTTATGTGGAAAGAACCAATGATGTTTTTGAAATTTGCAAAAATTTTAAGGAACCACATAGAATGAATTTATCCATTTTGCAGCAGTCTCTTTTATAAGTTTTGGGTACAAGAAATATGTTGATTGCTGGAAATGTTTTCTTATACCTCTTCTATTTTGTAAAAAATAAATGAAATTTCCATTATGTTGATTCTTTATCACTAGTCTATGTTTACTGAGAAAGAAGAAGGCATGGAGAAAGGTGTGTTCTTTGATATAGAAACATTTGAATGATTTTTGAAGTACAAAGAAAGGGCATTGGTTACTTGTTTTAGGAAATGGTTTTTTTAGTTGGAATTGGGTCATGTAAATTACACTAATCACTAGTTTCTGTTGTTCCGAATTCATTTCTAAATGCAAAAATGGATTCAGCATGCTCAAAAACTCCCAGGGCACTCAGATTCTACATAAATAATCACTTAAATCTATGAATCCAACAAATTCTCGCTGGATTTCGAGTAAATATCCCTGGAAAAAATCTTCATTTTGTAGAATCTTTAGCCTATGGCCAAAGAAAGAGCATCTCCTCCAATCAATGAATTCATTGTAATCCATGGAAATGTACAAAAACTCTTGATTGATTCTGTAGCACAAAGAAAGAGTAATCTCTTTGATTGATTACCTTGTAGATAAAAATACAAATTCATGCAGGTCGTGCTGATAATACACCACCAAATTCAGATTATAAAAGGACATATTCATGCAGGCCATGGACATTGTTGGTACACCATCAACTAGTGGAAAAATTCATGCAGACCATGGACATTGTCGGTACACCACCAATTGTTTGAGGAGTGGGCTAACTCAAGACAAATATTACATCTCGAGTTACCTTTACGGCAGGTCTTTTGGCAGTGCAGTTTTAAATTTTTGGTCAATTCAAAACTCTGATCGATTTTTTTAGCATTTGGGTTGGTTTTGATAAATTGTGAAGCAAGAAATGCAGAGAGAAAGAATAGAACAGAAAACAGTATATTAGAATATAAGAAGAAAAGTACAAAACAAGTACATGAAGAAGATCATGAAGTACTATGCAAAGGGAAATAGCTGAGCTAAATAGGCTCAAGCAAATCAAGAATAGAAAGTACAGTTGGCCAGGACAGCTGGCAGTGTACAGTCAACCTGTTGAGGTTACATTATATTTAAAACTCCCTCTTAAACTCAACAGTTACAAACATCGACAATGATTATGCCTAAGTGTTGTCTTTAAAAATCAAAAACCGATTTTCCTAGTGGCTTTGTAAAGATATCAGCAAGCTGATCTCAAGAACCACAAAATTGTAGTACAATATAACCATTATTGACTAGCTCATGTATGAAATGAAAACGAGTGTCAATGTGTTTGTTTTTCTTGTGAAACACATGATTTTTAGATAAAGCAATTGCTGATGTATTGTCACAGAAAATAGGAGTTGGATCCTTTTCTGTATGTGACATATCTTTCAATATTCTTCTCAGTCACACAACTTGACAAGAAGCTGAGGTAGCAACGACATACTCTGCCTCTACAGAAGATATCGATACAATTGGCTGCTTCTTTAATTCCCATAAGATCAGGTTCGTGCCCAGGTGAAAAGCATGTCTAGATGTGCTTTTCCTATCATCTAGGCTGCCTGCAAAATCACTGTCTGTGTAACCAGAAAGTTGATTACTATCAGATTTAGTGTACCATAAGCCAAAATTGAGAGTTCCTGCAACATATCTCAAAATTCGTTTTGCCATTTTCCAATGAGAATCTTTGGGGGATTCCATGAATCTGGAAACAAGGTTGGCTGCATACATAATGTCAGGCCTAGTTGCTGTAAGATACAACAAACTACCTACGAAGATTTTGTACAGGGTAGAGTCCATTGTAGGGCCTTCATCTTTCTTGCTCAATTTTGTGCCTAGAGGTATAGGGGTTTCTGCTGGATTGCATCCTTCCATGCGAAATCTTTTGATGATGTCTACTGCATACTTTTACTGACAGACACAAATTCCTTTGGTTGATTGATCAACCTCAATCCCTAAAAAAATTTCATTATGCCAAGATTTGTCATCTCAAACTCAGATTGCATGGCATGTTTAAAATTTGTTAACTCAAGATTTCCAGTATAGATCATGTCATCAACATATAAACATACAATCAAAATTTTACCGTGTTGATCTGTTTTGGTGTAAAGAATTGGCTCATTTTGACTTCTGCTAAAACCACTTTTGATCAGATAAGTGTCAATTCTGTTGTACCAAGCTCTTGGAGCTTGCTTTAAGCCATACAAGGCTTTCTTCAATTGATATAATTTGGCTGGGTGCTCTTGGACTTCAAATCCAGGTGGTTGATCGACATACACCTCTTCTTCTAAAAAACCATTCAGGAATTCTGACTTGACATCCATCTGGTATACTTGCCATTTATGTTGGGTTTCTATGGCCAATAGAGTCCTTACAGTGTCTAGTCTTGCTACTGGAGCAAAAGTTTCACCATATTCAGTATCTGGTTGTTGTGAGAATCCTTTGGCAACAAGTCTTGCCTTGTGTTTTTCAATCTGCCCTTTTTCATTGAGTTTAGTTTTGTAAGCCCACTTGACACCAATACGTTTCTTGTGAGTTGGAAAATCAACAAGATCCCATGTCTTATTTTTCTCAATGGAGTCAATTTCTTGGTTCATGGCTTGAACCCAATGTGGCTCCTTAGCTGTTCAAAGTCATCCAACTGCTGATGGATTTCTCTCAAACTTCGAGTTCTCTGATTTTGAATTTCAGAGGATGAGTCTCTGCTGGAAGTTGAGTTATCTTGTGAGTGTTCAGGTTGTCTTTGTACCTGCAATCTTAGAAGAACAACTTGAGGTACTTGCTGTCCTGAATTTTCTGCGTTTCCAAAACTTGGCAGCAATGTATTTTGACTGTCCATTTGCTGATTTTCTGAATCATTCCAAAATTGATTTTCCAGAAATTTTACATCTCTACTGAGAATTAATTTCTTGGTGATTGGATTGTAAATCCTGTAAGCTTTAGATGTTTCACTATATCCAGTGAATATACATTTCTCACTTCTGTCATCCAATTTCTTCCATAATTCGGAAGGTATGTGAGTGTATGCTATGCATCTGAATGTCCTTAGATGTGCAACATTGAGCTTTGTCCCACTCCATGCTTCTTGGGGGACTTTCATCTTTAGACTTGTGGTTGGAGATCTATTGAAGAGATCAACTGAGCATGCTACTGCTTCAGCCCAAAAAATATTTGACAAATTTTCTCTTTGAGAAGTGTTCTTGCCATATTCATTATTGTCTGATTTTTTCTTTCAGCCACTCCATTCTGTTGTGGAGTATACCTGGTTGTTGTTTGCATCATAATGCCTTGTGATTTGCAGAAATTTGCAAATTCTCTGGAGTTGTATTCTCCTCCTCCATCTGACCTGAGTGCTTTGATATATTTTCCACTCTGTTTTTCATCTTTTGCCTTGAATTCTTTGAACTTTGCAAAAGTTTTAGACTTGTGTCTGAGAAAATAGATCCATATTTTTCTGTTGAAATCATCAATAAACATTAGAAAGTAAAAGCTACCACCTATTGACTCTATTTGCATTGGTCCACATAGGTCAGTGTGTACTAGTTCAAGATGTTGTTTGGCTTGATTTGATGACTATGGAAAACTAGTTCTCTTATTTTTTCCAAGTATGCAAGACTCACATGGGGGAATTTGCTCTTTAAAGATAGGAAGACCTTTGACCATGGAGTTCTTCTGAAGAAGACTTAGACTCTGAAATGGTAGATGTCCAAATCTTGTATGCCAAACCATTGTTTCATTCATGGTAGATGCACTCTGTGCATATGGTTGACTCAGATTTGCAGTTCTGAGTGTAAGGGGAAACATCCTATTCGGAGTCATATGGATTTCATAAATCATTTTTCTGCTGGGGTTTTTGTCATATATTTTGCAAGATGCTCCCTCAAAACGTACCTTATAGCCATGTTCAATCAGCTGTCCTACACTTAGAAAATTATTTTTCAGATCTAGAACATGATAGACATTGTTTATGTCTTTCTTTAAATTATGTTTAGTAAGAATAGGAACAGTTCCTTTTCCTTGAACTTTGACTAAGAAATCATTTCCAAGTGTAATATCAGATGAGAGTGAAGAATCAATGCATGAAAGTAAATCTTTGTTACCTGTCATGTGATTGCTGCATCCACTGTCCAGCAACCAGAGATCTTTAGGTTGTTCTTCAGTCTTGTGACATGAAAGAAACATACCTCCTGAGTTTTCTCCCGTGTGATTTGACACATGTGCTCTGCTTGAGAGCTGATCTGCTTGCTTCTTCCTACATTCAGATTCATAGTGCCCATACTTTTTGCAGTAATAGCATTGTATGCTTGTTTTGTCATTTGATCGTCTCCCTCTGCCTCTTTGAGGCTGGTAATTCTGATTCTGATCTTGTTGTCTATGTGCTTGGAAGTGTTGATTCGGTTGTTGTTATCTGTGTCCTCCACTGGAATGAGGATTTTTGTGACTGCTCCTTCATTCTTGGTGACCTCTGCCTTTTCCTCTGCCTCTCCCTCTGCCGAAGGAGAATTGCGTTTTGAAAGCATTGGCGATTGATTCATCTATGAGATGTAGTCTGGTCTCATGTGTCACTAGAGAACCAATTAGTTCATCTATTGAAAAACTTGACATATCCTTAGATTCAAGGATTGTTGTTACAACCATTTCAAATTTCTTTGGTAAACTTCTAAGGACTTTCTCAACAATGCGTTGATCAGTGATGGTTTCACCAGTCAATCTGATCTGGTTCACGATGCCCATGACTCTGGTCATAAACTGATCCACACTTTCGGACTCTGTCATCCTTAGAGTCTCGAATTGCATCCTCAAGGTCTGCAGTTTAACTATTTTGACCCTGTCATTTCCTTGATAGGAAGATTTAAGGATGTTCCAGGCCTGTTTTGAAGTACCAACGCCTGTGATTTTTGAAAAAATCGAGTCATCCACAGAATTTTGAATCTAGAATTTAGCTTTAGTTTCTCTGTTTCTCTGCATTGCCTGAGCAATTTTCTGTTGATTAGTCATGGCAAAAAGGTCTGCTAGATTTGGTTCCACATATCCATGATCCACTGGATCCCAACACTCTTGTGCTTGCAAGAATGATCTCATCCGAAGAGACCAGAACTCGTAGTTCTTTCCAAGAAGAATCGAACCCTGAGTTGGTCCTAAATTGCTAGACGTCGTCATCTTTTAAAGAATTTAACAAAACAAAAAGAAAAATCTTACTTACCTGTCTCCTGTGTGTAATTTGCAGTGGCTTTGAAACTCTGCGATTCAAGATTTCACGAGTTTCGACTTTGCGATTTTTGGCTTTGCGATGCTGTCTTTGGGACTTCGTTATACGAGTCCTTCGATCTCTTGTCTCTCCAACTTCCTATCACCGAAATGCCGAAGAGAGCTTAACGGCCTTGGATTGGCCCTTTGTCTCCGAACAATATGACCACCTGTCTAAAGGTTAAAGCGCTGTCAGCGTTTCACTATTTGGAGAATAGTGATGTCTGTGTCGGTTCTTTATCCTCCGAGCGACCACAACGCTATGACCAAGGGCTTAACCCAAAGTCCTTTTTGCAACTCGCACCTTCGTGAGTTCTTGGGTTGAACTCTTGTACCCTCCTGTTGTGATCTCCCGAGACGTGATAAGTCAACTCCAGGTTGACTCCTCCCTTGACGCTTTTCGCTATTCGCAACCTCACAGGTTGAAGCATCGAGCCTTCACGCTCTTATCCCGCGAATCCCCGAGATGCAAGAAATCAACGGAGTGTTGACTCCTTTTTCTAGGCGACACTTGTCAGCCTATCTATCACGCAGGCCCCACCTTATGGCTCTGCCACATGTTCCCTTGTGCCTCAGCTCTCAGCACTTCGCGATTTCTACAGTGGAAAAGAGATCCCTTCAACCTCCGAATACGCGATACGTGATGGGGTTCCTGATCCAACGGTCCTCCCGTTCTCTAGATCCAACGACTGTCCTTACTCATCGCGATTTCGCAACTTCATGACTTCGTGAGTTGGGACACCCAACTCTTGGGCTCTCTCTCTGCGAACCTCCGAGTTCACGAAATCCGAAATGATGAAACTTCCCTTTGGACTCTTCAACGGTCCAGATCTTCCTGTGATTTGACGGTCCAGATCCTTTCGGGATTTCGCGACTCGTTTTTTCGCTACTTTAGAAGTCTTGTCACTGAGTTACCCAAACCACGAACGCCGAGATGTCGAAATGAGATGGCGCTTGGATCTGTTGCCACCTGTCCTTTGAGATGGACAGTCCTAATGATTTCGTGACTTCACAAGTTGAAATTTCCCCTGTGCACTCCAGAGGACTAAACCTCGTGCACTTTCTTGCTAATCCAATGGCTATCGGTCCTCTGCGTAAGATCTAACGACTGAAATTCTTTCTCCTTTTCCGCGCTCTCCTCGTCCCTTCTGAACTGGATTTATGCTTCATATCTGTTTGGAGGACGGATCTTACTGCTGCGACGGTTGTTCTTTGCTCCTTAGACGCGATCTTTCTGGCATTTGAAGGAATTTTCTCCTGCGGAAGGAAAAGTTTGCGATTCTTTCAAAGATTTGAAAGAATTACATGAATTCTTTGAAGCTTAGCGTTCTCTGCTGCAATCTTTGACGGATTTGTGAGAATTCCCGTAAATCTTTAAACGATTCTTCCTTCTGCAGGAATCTTTAATGAATTTGAACGAATTCTTCGAGTTCTTGAAATGTTCCTGCGTCCTGCAGCTCTTCTTCGTGAATCTTTTACAAATTTAAAAATTTTGCAAGAATCTTTACTGTTTCTCCATCTGCAGTCTTTGCTTCCTCAATCTTTTGAGTGTATTGCACTCTGCTTCCTCGCGTGAGCTTCTTACGCTGATCTTTTGAGTGTATGACGAACAACTCTCCAATCCTTGTGAAAAAGTCTGTGTCGCGTGCTCTCAAGATCCGTGTAAGCTCTGCACTGTTTGAGGATCGTGTTGCTCTCCAGTCCTTGTGTGAAGAGGCTTACTACTGTAGCTCTGATACCATGATAAATTGTGAAGCAAGAAATGCAGAGAGAAAGAATAAAACAGAAAACAATATATTAGAATATAAGAAGAAAAGTACAAAACGAGTACATGAAGAAGATCATGAAGAAGTACTATGCAAAGGGAAATAACTGAGCTAAATAGGCTCAAGCAAATCAAGAATAGAAAGTACAGCTGGCCAGGACAGTTGGCAGTGTACAGTGAGCCTGTTAAGATTACATTATATTTAACAGGTTTAAAATGGGGTAAAACCCTTGAGATAAGGTTTTTGAAATGTTACATGTTTTTTTACCAACAAACAGATCTGTTTGCTCCCCAATTAAACTACTCGGTTGTTTGATTCAAATTGTTCAATTTGTCGTTGCTCAGTTTGATTATATATATATATATATATATATAACAAAGAAAATTGTCGAAAACTACTTTCCCATTCTACGTGTTCAAATCGAGCGGCCTTTGGTGATCAAATCAAGCGGCCTTCTCTGTCTATTGTGTCGTAAACTTTGAAGGCAGCGATTTCTGCAAGAAACAAAGGATTTCCATCATATATTTTTGATCACACAGTTGTCGTGTCAAGAATTTAGGCATTGAGCAATTTGTGAAACCCTTTGCGTGCAACTATCTTGGCATCCTTTGAATGATCTGAAGGCTCAATCCTCAGCGTGCAACTATCATGGCATCTCTTGAACACTACGAAGGTTCATGGATCCGCTTGAAGATTCAACTAATATGTAAGGAGTTTTCTCTTTGTCAATCGCCATCACAGGTTCACTTCTGGTATTTCTTTTTCTAAGTTTAATGGTTGTAAACGATAATTTGGAGTTACATATACAAGAGAATTTGATTGTATTTATGGAGTTACATATACAAATACTTTGTGACTTGTGTACTCCTTTATGAAGTCATATATATATATATATATATATATATATATAACCGAGTATTATTTGTGAAGTTCAATATTTTGACATGTATAAGAGGATTATTTGTGATGTCTTATATTTTGACATTATATATATATATATATATATATATATATATATATATAACATCCCACTGTAAAATCTGGTCATTGTGAAAAACCCTTAACTTGCATAAATAGATCATATTTTTAAGAAAATGTATGGGATCTTTGTATTTTCAAGTATTTATTGGAGCACAATAAGGCTTAATAAGTCACTTTTGATGAGTCTATGTCTTGGTTAAGGCCAAGTTCTTATAGTGTGATGCATATGATGTATGATATTTATTTTGTAGTGATGTTTTTCTGCTGCTCCATTTTTTAATGGTTCTTTCATATTTTACAACTCATTCATTTACATTTTAAAGGGTATAATTAAATGCAATTCATTTGCCATTATTTTAAGAAGTCTTTTAATGTTGTTTATGTTTGTTAGATAAGGTGTTTCTCGTGCTTTATAGCATCACAATGTCTAAATTGGTTAATCTTTTTAATGATTTTGATAAATTAGAGGGATCAAAGAATTGTAAAGTGTGAAGTTGATACATTCAAAGCACTCTAATTTCAATGAATCAGGGAAACACATATGTGACGCAAAACCTACAAAACCCACTAATGTTGCACGATTAGCAAAATGAGAGTTGAAAGAGGAGAAATAATTAGTGCTTATTCATAGTGATTGTTTTTGACGAAGTCTTCATTCACATTGAGAAATGTGGAGATGCTTGGTCATATTGGGAAAATCTTAAAGATTTGTTTGATTCCAACCAGAGGCCAAATGCGTTGACCTTCAATTAAATTTATTACGACAAAAAAATGAAGGGGGAGATGTCATGGGATACATTTCCAGGTTCAGAAATAGTAAACAAGAGATTACTAAAGTAGGGTTTGTTAAAACAGAATATAGTTTGATGGTCACAATTTTGATATCATGGTTTCCATAACCATACAAGCATTACATCTCATCTTAAGGGCTTACAAATATTATGCGAAATTTTCACATCTCTTGGAATACTCAGTGTTTTGAAACAAGGAAGGCCACTATAGACCTATGGGAAACACCTTTTTGGATGTTGCTTTCCCTTCATTATGTCCTCTAACAACACTCTCATGTTCTTTGTATAGGATATTGTCCCTCTTGTGTACTAGAACACATATGCATAAGATCCCATCCATGCCAATATTGTATAAGTGTTTGGCAATCAGTTGATAGTCAGTTGTTCTATTCACCAACTATATCATTTTCATATATGTATATTCATCAATTAATTTCCTAGTGGTCAATAATTCCTTAATTTCATTACACTGGTCTGGTATAGCCTCTACCGGGATAAGTACACATGGCAATTGATCATCAATAATTCCTCCACTTGATCCTATTTCTATTATAGATAGACAATTAGGCCCCACATTATGTTTCCTTGGTTTTACCGATATCTCAAAATCAATCTCTTAAAAACAAAGTTACCATCAAGATTGTTTCCCCTAACATTGGCTTATTCACTAAGTAATTCAATGTAGAGTGGTGTGTAAATAACTTGAACATGTTTCCTAAAACATATTGTCTAACATTTCGTAAGGTATAGATCATCACACATACTTCTCTTCTAGTCATTGCATAATTGCATTCAACATGTAACATTTTCTTGCTTGCAAATGAGATCGAATGGTCTATGTTTCCTTTACTCGGTTGTGTGAGCATTGTGTTTATTGCTATTGCTAAAGCATCCACATGCACATAAAATAAATTCATCTAACCAAGGATTATTTATATAAGCATGGGAGAAATATTTTCTTTTAGTATATCAAAAGCCTATTGACATTCCAATGTATAGACAAACTTGGTATCTCTCTTCAATAAAATCTCAAGGGCATTGGAATTTTAACACAATTTCAAACAAACTTCCTATAATATATTGTATGTCCTTAAGATGCATGCATGAGCTTCACTATCATTGGAGCATTCATGCCAATGATAGAAACAATATTTTATTGATCCACCAACAATCCCTCCTTGCAAACCATGTGGCCAAGTAAGTCTCCAAATGTACAAAAAATGTACACTTCTTGAAACTTAAAGAGATATACAATAGTCTACACCTATCTTACATTAGCATCAACACTTAAAAATCTTCTTGAAGTAGTTTGAACAATATCTAGTAATCCAACTAAACTTCCAAAAACCTCTATATAAATTCTTCAAAATAACCTGCTACAATCCTATAGAATACCGCAAACACATTCTTCAATCCAAAAGGCACAACATTGTATGCAAAGGATCTCCATTGTGTAGTAAAAGTTTTATTTTTTTGTCCTCTTCCACAATTCTAGCTTAATGATACCCTAAGAATCCATCTATAAATGAATAATCTTTCATGCCCCCCACATTTTCTAATGCCTCATATATAAATGGTTTGGGTAAGGGATCATATGCACATGTTGTATTCAACCCTCTTAGGTCAAGACGTATTCAAATTTATCATGTCTTGTTATTCTAAATGATTGTGGGATTAATCCACTTAGAATCTTCCATAGGAACATTAATTCTTGTGCTTAGCATCTTATTCAACTCCCATTTTACATTTTCTTTATATCTGAAATTTAATCAATATTTCCTCTTTTTAATAGGATTTATGCTAGGATTCAACTAGACCTTCATTTCCCTTAATGAATTATCTATACCTTTTATTTTTGTGAATCTTTGTATAAATTAGTCTTCTTATTCCTTAAGTAATTTGACCACCTCAATGATATTTTCCTAGTGCCAATAATCTCAATGACAACCATATTAGGGTTCTCCTTAGATATAATATTTTATTTCTTTGATTCATAAGGTTCTAAAAAATATGACTCGCTAACATTGGCTTCCTTTCCCTCGATCTCTCGTTTTTCCACAGTTTAATTTATCTTCAAATTCCTCAATTCATAATCCTCATCCAATTCCTCTCCATCCATCTTCCTACAATATTGAGATTCTTTCATCCTATCAAGATTCTTTTGGTATGTGCACACCACATTCTACACTTAACCTATGAGTCCTTGTTTATCATGGAATATAAAATGCTTTGTTTCTTTCAAGACTCCAAGTAGTGCAGGGTCATTGGGTGCAAATTTGAACAATGCATATAGCTATTTATTCAACATTTCCTAGCCCTTCATATGTATTTATGTCTCTACTTGTATATATAAGCTGCTTGGCACAACATCTAATGCATGAATAAATTGAAGTGGCCATTCCTCCTTTAAGTAGTTCTTGTCATTCCATCTCTTTGCAAAATCGTAGGTGCTCCTTTGGATTTTTCGTACCCTTATGCCTCTTCATAAATTCTACTTACTTTGAAGGAAGAAATCTCAATGAAATTCTATTCACCACTTGTACCTAGATTTATATATGATCTATTTGTGTAGCCCACTAGTGCATAGAGGTTCCATTTACAATTGCATCTAATGTTTGTACTATTTTCTCTTCTATTATGTGTGTAGAATCCCCAACAACCAATTGGGCTATGCCAACCAAGATTTTGAACTTTGATACCAAATTAAAACACACAAATACTTTGCAAACACACAAATTCATACAGAATAATAATAAAATACACTTGCAGAAAACACAGGAAAAACCCATAAAAATAAATGCATAAATAAAAACACAACACAAAATCTAACACACAATTGACACTTATATTGATAAAAATATCACCAAATACATGGATACCTTCCACGTCCCCCCTATCCTTAGACTACACTGCTCAAAACTCTTAGCAGTGGGTCACCCCTGAGCTGGGGCTAAAATCCACCTGGGTAAAGGAATTCCTAACTAGGTTGATGTATCTCAGAAAATAGGAAAACTCAGTCACAGGTGCCAACTCGAAATAAAAACCTACATTCCCTCATTCCCCACATGCCTATCCAACCCCAGGAAGTGTGCCCCTTCTCTGCTCAACAATCCCTTGGCTGCCCCACTTCCTTTTCGGGACTTTAACAATAGGCTAGACATGAAGTCTTAGAGATTTTTAGTTGTAGTTTGGCACCTTCGGGAAATCAATTCCCAACAATTCTCTAACCTAGAGAGAATTGATCATGGGCTTGGAAACCTGCCTCTTCAATATCCCCATGGGTCTGACAACCCGCTTCTTCATTCCAACTCCTAGGCTAACCAAATATAGGTATAGGTACATTGACAACATTAGGATAGTATGGAGGACAACTCAATGAGTGAGTGAATCATGATGGAATCCCTGAAAATGAATTAAGTCCAAACTATATGCATGCATGTTCCCAACTTGACACTTGTCATATTGAGAACTACCTTGGCCCACTTGTCCCCATCCTTTGAACTTAGGATAAAATAATTATCCATACTTTATATTTTAAGGAATATTAATATAATATTCCTTTTTGTCTTAAGCTCCCTATCTTAGCCCCTTATTGTTAAATTTTATCCCCCTTTCCCTATCCAGTGGATTTCATCCCCCCATACGCTTTTACATGGTTGGTTTTCCATAGTGATGTGTTTTTCATTAATATTTGTGTGTGATTTACATTTATAACACAAACATACTGTCCTTTTTGTATCCAGGCTCACCAGCCTAAAAAACATGAACATATACACAAAGGATCTCTGGCCTCAAGATCATACATTGAAGTTGTTGCAAGTTGTATCTAAGGATTTGCACACTTATTCTTTTAGTGTGCAACACATATGTGCGCTATATTATGGAAGACACTTACAAGACTAATTCTAAGACTTGGTACAAACAACTCACCAACTTATATACATATGTACATTTATATTTACATTTAGAGTTGGGGTTTGACCGAGGGGTATTACATTCCCCTCCCCTTTATTTATGCATTGTCCTCAGTGAAATATATACACATATACAACCAAAATTTCAAAAATCTTCAAAAATATGTGGGTATTCTTCCCACATAGCATCCTCGTGCTCCCAAGTTGCATCTTCAGGACCATACCAGGTCCATTGGACCTTTACTAGATTTATGGCTCGATTCCCGAGATGCTTGATCTTCCAGTCCAATATGCACACCGGATACACTTGAAAGGCACTTTCTTGCTCCACCTGAATCACATTCCAATCAATGACATGATTATCATCGTGTATACAATTTTTTAGCAATGATACATGGAATACATTATGGATACAAATTGATGCAGGTAAGGCAATCATGTATGCTATAGGCCCAATCCTCTCTAGGATTTCAAATGACCCACAATAACGAGCTACCAACTTTGAACAATTTCTGAACTTCAGGAAACTTCCGTTGGCCTTTACTTTCAAGAATACATGGTCACCCACTTTGAATTCTTTGTGAGTTATGCCCTTATCAACATAGATTTTCTTCCTGTCTCGGGAAACCTTTAAATTCTGTTTTATTTTCATCATTTTCTCTTCCATTTCCTTGATTAATTCTATCCCAACCACTTCTCTATCTGCTGGGTAGTCCCAACTTACCACTGTGTTTCACCATTTTCCATAAAGTGCCTCAAATGGGATCATCTTTAGGGATGCTTGGTACCCATTTTTATAAGAAAACTCTACCAAGTGTAGGTAGTCTTCCCATCTTGATTGTTTATCCATAACATACATCCTCAACATATCCTCAATCACTTGATTCACCCTCTTTGTTTTCCCATCTGACTCTGGATGATAAGTTGTGCTAAAATTCAAATTTGTTCCAAATCCCTTGAATAATCCTTTCTAAAAATTTGATGTAAATTTTGGATCTCTGTCAGACACAATTGTCTTGAGTATACCATGTAGTCAAGAAATTTATCTCATATAAATATTAGAAATGTTGGTTTCCTTGTGAGTGAGATTTATTGGAATAAAATGGGCAGCTTTAATAAGCTTATCCACCACTACCATGATAGAATCATGTTGTTTGTTTGTTCTGGGCACTTTGGTGATGAAATCCATTGTTAAAACTTCCCATTTCCACTCAGGAATGGGAAATGGTTGTAGCAAACTAGTTGGGTGTCTATGCTCAAACTTGAGCTTCTAACACTCCAAACATTTGTAAATAAAATCAACAACTTCTTTCTTCATGCTTGGCCAATAATATTGGCTCTTGACAATTGCAATAGTTTTATGATAACCTGGGTTCCCAGCATAAGGTACATTATTCATTTCTATCAATATCAAAATTTTCAATTCTTGGGAATTTGGCACATAAATTTCCCCCCTGTATATGAGAATGTCATCATTTGCTAGCTTATAGTCTTCAATTTTTTGCTGCAAAATACCTTGATGTAATTTTGTTATTATTTCCATGTATTGCAAATATGATTTCGCAACCTCTAATATTATGTCTTTCAAATATGATTGGTACATGATAATGGTTGTAGCATGCAACTCATGTACCTTTTCTGCTAAGTGCATCAATCACCTTGTTCTCTTTCCCTTTGATATGCTTTATATCAAAGTCATATTGAGTGAGGAATTCTAACCACTTGCCTTTCCTGGCATTTAGAGTTGGTTGTCCAAATAAATACTTCAGACCACTATGGTTTGTCCTCAACTCAAATATTTTTCCCATGAGATAGTTCCTCCACATCTTCAAGGCATGCACTGTGGCTGCCAAATCCAAATCATGAGTAGTTGTAACATACCCAGCCACCCACAGCCCGGGGTACACTACTTTCAAGCTCACCCTTGGACTTCTTTCTCTTATCTATACCTTTTTAAAATTTAAGGATGCATAAAAGGAAAGACTTTAATGACATAAACAACAATATCCAACAAACATGCATAGTCTAAAGATTCAATTAAATGATAATTAAATATATAGCAGCAATACATTCATATACATTCATATACATGCAAATGATACCATAAGAGAGAGCACTTATCTTTATGAAAGATGACACCAACTAGATGTAGACCAAGGATGTTCCACCCAACTGTAGACACTATTGATCCAATTCTCAACAACAATGTAACCCCCGAGCCAGGGCTATGAATCCACAAGGATGGTTCGAGGGTGTTACTTGGCTTCCCAAACCAGTCAACACCCAAGATCTCACAGGCTTCCCATATCTCACAGTAATCCAAGTACTCAACTCTCTTCTACCCATATTGCACCACTCGAGAGAATGGACCTCCACCCTTCTCTACCACGTAGTCCCTCAGGAAGTCCTTCTTCTTATTCGGGCTCCAGCGCAATTGGTCCAGAATCTCAATGCTAGAACTCTCAAGACGTGAAACTATGAGAAACTTTGGACACAGGCCAACTCATATCAGACATGCAGCCTCAAGTCATGACTGGATCACACCAGAGACCACTACAACCCACCATACCATGGCCAATTCTTTAGTAGTTTAGTTCCCCTTTCCCAAGCCAAGATGTGGATGAGGATGGATCAATGAATGGGTAAGTGGGTGTATGAAAGTGCGTGAGGTAAATTAATGTTCATACAGGAAAATCAACAAACAAGCCATCAATCGAACCCCCCCATCAGAACAAAAGCGGGCTTAAGTAACTTCGTGGGGAATCAAGAACCTCCTATCCTTCCCGATGAATCTCACATAATCGATCCCCTCCCTTAGGAAAAATGGGTAATTAACATAGGAATAAACATTTAGCCCCTCAAGCCCCCTCTCTTGTGGAATCATAGCCCCCTATAACTCTAGTCCTTATCCGTCTAGCAACCAACCATGTATTTATTATTAATAATGATAGAAAACATTACATGTCTTGGGAACACTGTGTAACATTCTCGACCATCAACCCCATGGTTGGGCCAACATTACTATGCGGAAAAACACTACTGTAACATATTATGCATTCTTATGAAATAAAATTGCTTAGTTACAGTTAAACATAGTGTAATATCATTAATACCGTTAGCATACATAATCCACGACATTAACAATAATTCACAAATACAATGGAATACATGTAAACATTGCTAGAATCACAGACATGAATATTTAATTGAAATTATATGCATGTATATACTTATCTTTTAGACTGGATGTAATTCGCCAACTGCGTGTAGACCTCCCATGAACCTCCCAGCCTTAGACTGCACTGCTCATCACTCTCATCAGTAGGTCACCCATGAGCTGGGACTAAGCTCCACCGGGTAGGGATTCCTAGGCTAGGCAAGGAATACAAGAAGACACACAGTCACAGGAGAAGGATTCTCTCTTAGGAGCCACTTATGCCCACTTCCCACAGACTCTCATTCCCCACATGTTTGTCCCACCCTAGGAGTATACACCTTCATTGTCACCAAGACAGTCCATCGGCTTCTAACCTCCCTTCCCTTAGGCTTTAGCAACAGACCAGACTGGAAGTCTCCGAGCTCTATGGTAGCTACAAGACTCCTTCCAGGAGTTCTCACTTCCTCCGTGCACTCTCTTACCTGGAGATAGTCGCTCACAGAATGGGCAACCTGCCTCTTCAACAAAAATCACCTTCCTCACACTAGCCAGCAAGCCACACATAGTCCATCACTGCATGGCCACAACAATCAATTGGGAAAATGGGTATGGACACCTGAAACGGAAACGATCAGCGCTAAATCATAGTGTGGCTCTACTATTATAGGATGCGTTAAGCTTTCCGGCAAGCAACACAGGTTGCACGGCTCAGCAATTACGGAACATTCAGTTCTCCCAACGGAAAATAAGGAACAGACTCGCCTCTCTGGTTTTAGAGATGCGTAAGGTGTGTAGAGGTTCAATCACAGAGGCCAAACGCATACAGATGGAGGATGGAGGAATTGGAAGGTCGAACCCCAGATTCAAGTGATGGTTGGAGGAATGCCCACCCCCCTCCTATGAAGTAGTCGATGGAATGGAAAGAGAACCCCCAACATGACTCATTTCCTGGGTTAAATCGCATGCCCCTGGGTCGACACATGTCGCCCATGAAGCTGCATGCATCCCTCCCTAGGGACTTAGGACAAAACATAGATTTCACATGGCTTTTGGGATAATATTAAAATATTATTCCCAAGGACTTAAGCCCCTAGGCTCCACACTTAGCCTCTCTTTCCAACCTTCCATCCCCCAATCCCTTACCCAGGTTTTGTGGAAGCTTAGTCCCCCATCACTCATTCATCATGGTTGGTCCACACGCGGAGATGTTTTGTATTAATACTGTGCATAATTACATGTACAAAAATCAGGCTCCTGGCCTTCAACACTTATGCTCCCTGGCCTAATAACACATAATCCCACTAGCTTATATAACTTGGTTCACCAACCTTATAAACTTGAATTACAGTTCCTAAACAAGCTTTATACTTCATAGACATGATTTACAACAGGGCTCGGCCTTGGGGACATTACAATCCCCTCCCCTTATTTTTGCACTGTCCTCGGTGAAACTTTACACTGCATCTGCAAGCTTTTCAAAATTTTCAAATAGATGCGGGTACTTTGCCTGCATAACATATTCATTCTCCCATGTCGCGTCATCAGGACCGTACCAGGTCCACTGGACCTTTACAAGCCCTATGGCTCGATTCCGGAGCTATTTGTTTTTCCTGTCCAATATGCGCAGAGGATGCACTTGTAGGACACCTTCTTGCTCCACTTGGATCACATTCCAATCAATTACATGATTAGCATCAAGCATATACTTTTTAATAAATGAAACATGAAACACATTATGTACAGTCATGGATGCAGGTAAAGCAAGCATATATGCAACTAGCCCAATCCTTTCCAGGATTTCAAATGCCCACAAAATCTGGCTGCCAACTTGGCGCAACTTCCCAACTTCAGGGAACTCCTATTAGCTTTCACTTCCAGGAAAACATGATCACCCACTTTGAACTCTTTGTGGGTTCTGTTCTTATCAGCATAAATTTTCTGCCTGTCCTGGGAAGCCTTCAAATTCTTCTTAATTTTTATCATTTGGTCCTCCATCTCCTTGATCAACTCTAGCCCAACTACTATTCAATCAGCTGGATTATCCCAGCTCACTGGAGTATTGCACTTTCTTCCATAAAGTGCTTCAAATGGGCTCATCTTCAACGATGCATGATACCCATTATTGTAGGTGAAGTCTACCAAGTGTAGGTAGTCTTCCCATCTTGATGGTTTGTCCATCACATACATTCTTAGTATGTCTTCTATTACTCTGTTCACCCTCTCTGTCTGTCCATCAGACTCAGGATGATAAGTTGTACTAAAGTTCAGATTCCTTCCGAATCCTTTGAACTATCCTTTCCAAAAATTCGAGGTGAATTTCGAGTCTCTATCAGACACAATCATTTTAGGAATTCCGTGCAATCGTGCTACTTCCTTTATGAAAATATCAACAACATCTGTTGCCTTGTGAGTAGTTTTCAGTGGAATAAAATGGGCAGCTTTTGTAAGCTTGTCCACCACCACCGTGATCGAATCATGCAGCTTGCCTGGTCAGGGCATTCTCGTAATAAAATCCATCGTTACTACTTCCCACTTCCACTCAGGAATGGGTAAAGGTTGTAGCAACCTTGTTGGGTGCCTATGCTCAGCTTTAACCTCCCAGCACTCCATACATCTGGCGATGTATTCAACAATCTCTCTCTTCATACTCGGCCAAAAGTAATGGCTCTTGACCGCTGCTACTATTTTTTGATATCCAGGGTGCCCTGCATAAGGCACATTATGCATCTCCTACAAAATCATCTGTTTCAAGCACTGGACATTGGGTACAAAATTTTTGTTCTTGTATAGCAGTATTCCATCTATTTCCAATTTATAAATTTCCATCTTCTGTGGCATCTTACCCTGTTGTAGCTTGGCTACCAATTCTTTGTACTGCAGATCTGCATTTGCGGCCTCCATAATTTTTCTTTTAATATCAGTCCAATACATGCTAATGGATGTAGCATGTAATTCATGTACCCTCCTGCTGAGTGCATCAACCACTATATTCTCCTTTCCTTTGATATGCTTGATCTCAAAGTCGTACTCACATAGAAATTCCAGCCACCTACATTGTCTAGCATTTAAGGTTGGCTGATCAAACAAATATTTCAGACTGATATGGTCTGTTCTGAGTTCAAACCTCCTTCCCATGAGGTAATGCCTCCATTTCTTTAGAGCATGAACTATGGCTTCCAACTCCAAGTCATGGGTTGCATAGTTGTTCTCATGCTATTTTAATTTCCTGGACTCATAACAGATTACGAATCTGTTCTGACCGAGGACCCCTCCCAATCCTTCTTTGCATGCATAAGTACATACTATGAAATCTTCTTTTGGATATGTAATCCTCAGGATTGGAGCACTGGTTAACAACTGCTTGAATTGTTGGAAACTTTCCTCACATCCCTTTGTCCAGTGAAACTGCTTCCCCTTTCTTTGCAAGGAAGTGATAGGGTGAACTATCTTGGAAAACCCTGCAATGAACCTTCTATAATAACTAGCCAATCCCATGAAGGATCTAACTTCCATTATGTTCCTTGGTGCTGAGCATTCTCTAATGGATTCAATATTCTCAGGGTCTACCACTATCCCATCCTTTGAGATAATATGTCACAAGTAATGGATCCGCTCTTGATAAAATGAGCACTTGCCCATCTTGGAAGACAGTTGGTGCTCTCTTATCACCTACAACACCATCCTCAGATGTTGTTCGTGTTCTTCTTCAGTCCTGGAATACACCAGAATGTCATCCAGGAAGACGATGACAAACTTGTCTAGATAGTCCCTGAATACTCCATTCATCAAGCTCATAAAAATAGTGGGTGCATTTGACAATCCAAACGACACCACTATGAACTCGTAATGACCATACCTTGTTCTAAAGGTGGTCTTGCTGATGTATTCATCTTTTATTCTTACTTGGTGATATCCTGATATTAGATCTATTTTTGAAAATATCTTTGCATCCTTCAACTGATTGAGGAGATCATCAATCCTCGATAGAGGATACTTGTTCTTCACCATTACTTTGTTCAATTGCCTGAAATCGATGCACACTCTTATCATTCCATCCTTATTCTTTACGAACAGGACCGGGGCACCCCAAGGTGACACCCTTGGGCATATATACCCCTTCTTTAGAATTTCTTCAAGCTACAACTGCAACTCTTTCAGTTCTGGCGCACTCATCCTGTATGGAGCTTTTGACACTGGAGCTGCTCCAGGCATCAAGTTCATAGAGAAATCGATATCCCTTTTCGGAGGTAGTCCAGGTACTTCCTGGAATACATCTTCAAACTCTTTAAGTACCTCATGATCCTCAATACTTGACACCTTATCCTTAGGCGTTTCCCCCACATGGGCTGCAAATAATTGACAACCTTTTCTGTAGCACTTCTTCAGCTGGATTGCTGAGATTTCTCTAATAGTAACAACTCTAGGAATTCCTTGGACGACTCTTTGATTCCCTTATTCATCTAAGCAAGTGAATTCCTTCTTTCGACAGTCTAAGATGGCATGGTGCTGGTCCAACCAATCCATCCCAATTAGACAGTCATAAGAGCCTAACGAAAAAATGTTCAAATCAACCTTTGTGCTCAGTCCATTCATGTCTATAGAATAGGACTTGACTAACTCCGTGAATTTCCTCTTGGTTCTTGTAGCTAGCTGCACTAACCAAGACTTTTCATGTTTTCTTCTTATCAAATGAAAACTTTCTACCACTCTAGGATCTATATAACTATGGCTATCCCCTGAATCAACTAAAATAGTAAATGGTTGGTTTTTTATCATACCTTCTACTTCAATCATGTGCGACTGATACTCAACTTGCTTGTTGTCCAGGGCTGCGTAGATCCTTGGAATTCCACTGCCCATGTCCTCCACTGTTTCAGCCTACTGAACATTGTGGAGAACTTTTACTTTATCATTTCTGTGGGGGCAATCCCTGTACCTATGGTTTTCTTTACAACCCCAAAATTCCATAGGTGGCGGCCTTGACATTTTCCCACCCACTTCAACCTTCCTGGGCTCTCTAAGAGATGGCTGTCCTTGAGGACTATTTCTGAAAAAGGGTGGTTTATTTCCCTTCTGCCTCTGTTCTTTCTTGAACTTTTTATAGTCATCCCAAGCCTTCTGAAAGGTAGGATTTTATCTTTGTTGTTCAAATAATCACTTCGCTCTTCTTATCATTTCTTCCATAGTATTTGGGTCATCATACTGAATTTATCCCCAATAGGAGGCAGTAATCCACTCAGGTACCTCTGAATCTTGACAGACTCATCTTTGATGAACAGAACATACTTCAGTAATTCCAAAAACTTTCATTCGAACTCATCAATGGTCTGGTTGTCCAGCTTGAGTTCAAAGAACTCTTTCATGTTTATGTCATAATATCTTTTATTTAAGTATTTCCTCTCAAAATGCCTCTTGAATTCTTTCCATGTGATGTCCCTTTCCCTGATGTGCTGCACCTGCACAAGTTGATCCCACCACATGGATGCCTTTCCCTTCAATTGATACATGGAAATCATGCCCTCTACATGAGAGGAATAATTCTACAGTTGAAAGTATTTCCTCATACCAATCAACCAAGTTTCGACATATTCCTCCTTCTTATGTTCTCCATCGAATGTTGGAGGCTTGATCTTGTTCATTTCCCCTTTCAATTCATCCATCCCAGATCTCTTGTTCTTTATGGTAGGAGATGGGATTGAACTACTGTGTGCTTCCCTACTAGAATGCTTTGGGGAGTGATGACAATGTCTGCTGACACTCCTTGATCTTATTTTCCTCTAATGGGTCATGCGACTCTCTGTCTTTCTTGAGTTACTCTCCTTTTCCAATTTCTTTTCTATTCTTTCCAGACTCTTCAACATCACTAATTTGAATTCACCCTGCCTATCCCCGACTTTCATGAGCGTTTGACTATCAGCTCGACGAGCCTTGGCATATTTCTACAATATTTCAATGATTTTCATCATATGTCCTTCCTTATCCATCTCTTTTCCTTGCCCATTAGAGTTTGATCCTTCAACTCCCAAGTTGACATTTCTTCCTTCTCTTTCGTTCTCTGAATTGGAGGCAATCCACACCTCTTCCATTCTCTTCTCTCAATGACAACCCTATTCGGTTCTGGCACTTGCTAAGCTTCCGCAAACACACGTGCAAACAACAGGGATTTTTCATGTCGTCATTCTTAGCAAATTCCACACATTCAAAACTATTCTGATTTAAGAAAATGCTTCGACTTCACAAATTTTCCGAGTTTTTCTCAACTCTGTAATTTTCAAGTGATAGCTCCCTCTTTCTTAGCCCCTACCCTCATAACCAAAGGTCATGACCAAATGCTAGACTACTAGGTGCTACTCGGGATCTCGACCTTTGAAGAGTTTAAGGTACATAGATCTATCTCTCGGAGTTTTGATTTACTGAATTCACGTAAATCAGGTGGATCGATGGTCGACATTCACCCAACATCCAACGGTTAAAAATCCACTATGGTTCTTGCGTCTTCGAATATTTTGGGACTTCGGGACTTCGGGTTTCAGGGTTTCGGTAACCGGGAGCTCGAAATGCAGCGACCCAAACCACTGGTCACTCCATTCCCCGAACTCCGATACATGAGTTCTTGTACGAGATCCCATGATCCTCGATGATTTGGATCCAACGGTCTACATCTTTATGGAGTTTCATGAACTGGGAGTTCACGATGCAGCGACTCCAAATATCTTGTCACTTCAATCCCTGAATTCTGATATGGGAATTCATGTATGCGATCAATGGCTGTGAGCCTCCCCTAATCCGACAGTCTAGATCTCTCCTAAGCTTACACGTGTCAAAGATCTTCAACCCTAACTTCCTCGCTAATTGGCTAGATCTGACGGCTCACGAGATTTCGACACTTCTTCTTGGAAGCGCTCCACTATCCGATTCTACCCTTGTTAATCTCTTTCGCGATTCGGGACTTGGAGTGACCAAGAATTTGGCCTGCGATCCAAGTTGATGATCCCTGAATTGACGAAATGATCCAATGGATCAAACCAACCACAATCAACGACCCACATTTATTTTAGATCCTAGGATGGCGAGTTTCTCCATCCACTAACCACCTTGCAACTGTTGGCTATCTTACGGTCCTTGTGATTTCGCGAGTTCTCCATAGAGAATTTTGACCATCCAACTCTGCTTCTCAAGGACTTCTGGCCAATGACTTGGTACCCTCCTTCTGAAATTTCATCTAATTGATCCAATGGTCCTGATTCCCCACGATCTGACGACTCAGATCTCATCGACATTTTGCGTATCGAGATTTTGTGTGTCACGAGGTCGAAATATCTTCCACCTTCGTCCTCCCTATTCCCGAAATGTCGATTTCTTCCTGGACAATTAACGGTCCAGATCTCTCTTAGATCGATGGTTTTGATCCAATCGTGAATTCGCATTTCGTGAATTCTCACAAACTCACCCTTAGACCATTTCAATTCATGAGTCAGTGAAAGGCTGATTTCTCTCCACGTGTCCTTTCTGATGGACGGTCCTGACGAATTTGGGATTTCACATATCGCGATTTCCACACTCCTGTGCGACTCCAAAGGGTTTTAAACCTTGTGCATGTTCTCCAGATTTGACGGTTGTGGCCATATACCACACCGACTGTAGTTTTATAATACCGCTACACCTCTTGAGCTTTGTAACACGGTCAAGTAGTCCGTTGACACTAAGAAACATTCTAAGGTATGAAATTAGTCCTCCAGACACAATTTCTTCTCAAAACCTTAGTCCAAAGACCACTTATATAGCCCATCTAGCCTCAATGTTGAAACTAGGCTCTGATACCATACTGTAATGTTCCCGACCATCAACCCCATGGTCGAGCCAAAATTACTACGCGGAAAAAAACTATTGTAACATATTATGTATTCTTATGAAATACAATTGCTTAGTTACAGTTAATCACAATGTAAGCACATTAATATCGTTAGCATACATAATCCATGGAATTAACAATAATTCATGAATACAGCGGAATACATGTAAACATTGCTAGAATCACAGACATGCATATTTAAATGAAATTATACGCATGTATATACTTATCTTTTAGACTGGATGTAATTCACCAACTACGTGTAGACCTCCCACGAACCTCCCAGACTTAGACCATGCTACTTATCACTCTCAGCAGTAGGTCACCCCTGAGCTGGGACTAAGCTCCACCGGGTAGGGATTCCTAGGCTAGGTAGGGAATACAGGAAGACCCACATTCATAGGAGAAGGATTCTCTCCCAGGAGCCACTTATGCCCACTTCCCATAGACTCTCATTCCCCACATGTCTATCCCACCCCAGGAGTATACACCTTCACTGTCACCAAGACAGTCCATCAGCTGCTAACCTTCCTTCCCTTGGGCTTCAGCAACAGACCGGACCAGAAGTCTCCGAACTCTGTGGAAGCTACAGGACTCCCTCCAAGAGTTCTCACTTCTTCTGTGCACTCTCTCACCTGGAGAGAGTCTCTCACAGACTGGGTAACCTGCCTCTTCAAAAACAATCACCTCCCTCACACTGGCTAGCAAGCCACACGCAGTCCAGCACTGCGTGGCCACAACAGTCAATTGGGAAAATGGGTATGGACACCCGAAATGGAAATGATCAGTGCTAAACCATAGCGCGGCTCTGCGATTACAGGATGCGTTAAGATTTCCGAAAAGCAACACAGGATGCATGACTTAGCAATTACGTAACATTCAGTTCTCCCAACCAGCAATAAGGAACAAACTCACCTCTCTGGTTTGAAAGATGCGTAAGGTGTACAGAGGTTCAATCACAAAGGCCAAAAAGATGGAGGATGGAGGAATTGGAAGGTCGAACCCTGGATTCAGGTGATGGTTGGAGGAATTCCCACCCCTCTCCTATGCAGCAATTGACAAAATGGAAAGAGAACCCCCAACATGGCCCATTTCCTGGGTTAAACTGCATGCACCTGGGTCGACACATGTCGCCCATGAAGCTGCATGCATCCCTCCCCAGGAACTTAGGAAAAAAAATAGATTTCACATGGATTTTGGGATAATATTAAAATATTATTCCCAAGGACTTAAGCCCCCAGGCTCCACACTTAGCCTCTCTTTCCAACCTTCCAGCGCCCAATCCCTTACCCATGTTTTGTGGAAGCTTAGTCCCCGATCACTCATTCATCGTGGTCAGTCCACACGCAGAGATGTTTTGTATTAATACTGTGCATAATTACATGTACAAAAAGTAGGCTCCTGGCTTCAACACTTAGGCTCCCTGGCATAATAACACATAAGCCCACTATCTTATATAACTTGGCTCACTAGCCTTATAAACTTGAATTATAGTTCATAAACAAGCTTTATACTTCATAGACATGATTTACAACAAGGCTCGGCCTTGGGGACATTACACACTGGCCTTTTAATAATTGTTTGGGCACCGTGGCCTCTCAGCATTGTAACAATACATTATTTAAAATGGGGGTTCAAAACCTGGGATGTTATAGTAGCATAGTGTCTTTCATGCTCCTTCAACTTCATTGATTCATAACACACCACATACCCACTCTAACTAAGGAGTCCACCAATCCCTTCTTTACATGCATTAGTGCATACAATAAAGTATTCATTTGGATCAACAATCCTTAGTATTGGAGCACTTATTAATAAATACTTCAAGTGTTGGAAACTCATTTCACAATCTGATGTCCACTAAAACTTCACATCCTTCTTCTACAAGGAAGTGATTGGGTGTGCAATATTTGAGAATCCTAATAAATCTCCTGTAGTAACCTACAAGTCCCAGGAATGATCTTACTCCAGAGACATTCATTGGTGCTAACCATCCTCTAATGGCCTCTATCTTGTCAAGATCCACTGCTATCCCTTCCTTTGAAGTGATATGTCCCAAATAATGAATTTTTTTCTTAAGTGTTTCTCATGCTCTTCCTCCAACTTAGAATATATAAGAATGCCATCCAAAAATACAATGACAAAATTATCTAAGTTTTCTCTGAAAATACCATTCATTAAACACATGAAGACAATTGGTGCATTTGATAATCCAAATGGCACCACTGTGAACTCATAATGACCATACCTCTTTTGGAAGGAATTCTTGTTTATGGCTTCATCTTTAATTCTTACGTGATGATAGCATGACATGGGATCAATCTTGGAGAATATTTTTTCATTTTTCAGTTGATCAAAGAGGTCATTGATCCTTGGTAAAGGATACTTGTTCTTCACAGTTACCTTTTTCAACTACTCGAAGTCAATGTAAAGTCTCAACGTTCCATCGTTTTTCTTCACAAATAATACTGGGGCACCCCAAGGTGACACACTTGGGTGTATATACCCCTTCTTCATAAGTTCTTCAAGTTGCATTTACAATTCCTTCAATTCTAGTGTACTCATCTTGTAAGGGGTCTTGGATACTGGGGCTGCTCTTTTAGGGGGTAATCCTGGTATTTCTTTAAATACATCTTCAAACTATTTTAGGACTGCATAATATTCAATATTTGGAACCTTATATTTAGGTGTCTCTTCCATATGTGCTGCAAATATTTGACACCCTTTTCTGTAACTTTTCTTCAACTGCAATGCTGAAATTTCTCTGACAGTTACTGCCTTGGGATTTCCTTGTACTATCCTTAAGTTCCCTTCCTCATCCAAGCAAGTAAATTCCTTATTATAATAGTCTAGGACAACATGATGTTGGTCCAACCAATCCATAACAATTAGTAAGTCATAGGAATCTAAAGGTATGATGTTCAAATATTCCCTAGTGCTCAGTCCATTCATGTCCATTGGGAATGCCTTAACAATCTCATTAATTTTTCTTTTATCTTCTCTAGCCAACTGCACCAACCAATATTTTCCAAGCTTTCTTCTTGGAAAATGAAATCTTTCCACCATATTAGGATCTAAATAACTATGAATAACTCCTGAATCAATTAAAATAGCAATGGTTTGGTTGTTTATATTAACATCCACTTCAATCATATGTGACTCAAACTTAGCTTGCTTGTTGTCTAGGGATACATAGATCCTAGGTACATTTCTTCCCATGTCCTCTCCTGTATCATCTTATTGTATAATGTGAAAAATACTCACTTTTTCACTTATGTGAGGACAATCCCTGTATATATGATCTTCCCCACAACCCCAACATTGAATAGGTGGCTACATTGGTCTTTTCCCCACTGTCTTGGTCATTCTAGGTTCTTTAGAAGTTGGTTGTCCCTAGGAATTATTTCTCAAGAATGGTGGCTTAGTCCCCTTCTACCTTTGTTCCATCTTGATTTTCTTCTTGTCTTCCCAAGATTTTTGGAAAGTTGGACTTCCTTTATGTTGATCACAAAGGAATTTAGCTCGCCTTATGGTTTCCTCCAATGTTTTGGGATCATCATATTGTATCTTGTCACTGATAAATGATGGCATCCCATTGAAATACCTATGAATCTTAACTGAATCATCCTTGATGAAAGAAACACACTTCAACAACTTTAAAAGCCTCATTTCATATTCATATATGATCATACTCCCAAGCTTGAATTCAAATAACTCCTTCATTTTCTTGTCATAGTATCTCTTAGTCAAGTATTTCTTTTGAAAATACCTCTTGAATTGACTCCAAGTAACATTTTTCTCATCAATGTGTTGCACCTGCACAAATTGGTCCCATCACATGGATTCATTTCCCTTGAGATGATAGATGGAAATTATTCCTTTTTCATGCAAAGATTAGTTATGTAATTGAAAATACTTCCTCATGCCTAGCAACCATGTCTCTGCATCCTCATCCTTCTTGTGCTCACCATCAAATGTAGGAGGTTTTATTTTGTTCATTTCGACCTATAGAATCCACCCCAGACCTCCTCTTATGTTTCCTAATATGGGATGGAATTTAACTACTATGTTCTATCCTAGTATAATTCTTTTGGGAGTGATGATGATGTCTTCCAAAACTTCTTTTTCTTCTCCTCTCATCACGAGACCTGTGATTTCCTGATTTGCTTGAGTCATTTTTCTTATCCATATTATTTTCTATTCTGTCCAAGCTCCACATTAACTTTATGTTGAATCCCTCTTGCTACTCCTTGGATTTCATAAGCCTCTCATTATCATCTTTATAATTCTAGACATCCTTTTGCAAAAATTTTATGGTCTCTACCAAGTTCATTCTTTCTTCCTTGCCTTCTCCATGTCCATTTGAATTTGTACCTTCATTACCCATATCGACATACATACCTATGACCTCATCTTCATCGATATAATCCCCTTGTGAATATTCCATGATTCCAAGCTCTATGTTGACCCTTTTATGATCGAATTGTTGTTAGCTCTTCAAAATGTACAACCAACAAAACTTGTTAGGCTAAATAATTTAACAAATTCATGAAATTATGTACAATTCTGGTTCAATAATGCATCAGAATTATTTCTTCTGATTTCTTGTAAAATTGACTACCCAGATCAATTTTATGGGTGAATATTTATATTCTAGTATCCAATACCTTTCCAATGCCTACTTTCGTGCTCAATTCTAAGTCTTGAGTATATATTTATGGTTATCTAAAAAATGTCCATTAATTATTTTGTTCATACTTCAACTAGGTGCAAATCTGATTTGTAATTATGCATTTTTCACCTGCTCCATTGGTGTTTTGGTAGTAGCTCAATTGGGTTTATTCATATACATATTTTGGAAAGTCTATCCAAGTTTCACCTCTTTCTGGTTTCTAGGATTCTAGTTACAACTTGCTAAAGTTCTAGGCCAAGTAATGTTTTTGGCCTTGAATGATAATGGCACCTTCGGTTCCATATTAAACATTTTTATCATGCCCAAAATTTTAAGTCAGCTCCATGAATGTGTTCTATGGTTGAATATATTTCCATAGACTGCTCCTATGCCTCAATCGGATTCTAGAGAAGAAAGTTATGGCCTTTAGAAGTTAACTGGGTCTTAAAATTTACCCTCCACTGTTTGTCCTGTAACGTCCTCATAAAAGGCATGTTTCATGAATGGTTTACACCATTAGAAATATCTCTCCAGGCTCTTTCATTTGAGATGCAAAGACAAAGTGTAACTTGTTACAATGTACACTCTGTTCTCGTGGTTTTTGAGTAGCTAAAAATGTTGTTTAGGGCCTCAAAAATGCACTGCAAAGAGATGACCTTAAAAAATTATAAAATGTCGTAGAAATTGAATGTTTTTCTATTGTTATAGACCATCTAAACGACTTCATAGGCACCAATTTGAAAATGTACACCCATATTTAGCATGCGCAACAATGCCATAAGGTACCACATGCTCCACGCACCTATAACCAATGTGGACCACTTCTCTGTTGCGCCAATATATGGTGCACACTACTTTTGGTGTCACGCGCCAATATCTACCGCACATAATTTTGGTTCATGCACTAATACCCATTGCACACAATTTTTGTGTCACATGCTAATACTCAGCACACATTGCACTCTATGCACTGCACCATTCCTAGGTTTAGTGCGCTCACACCACACACCAGTACTCCACACGCATCATTAATTACAACATCGTGTGGCATGCATATTTAGTGTGCATGGACTACATACCAACATTGCATGCACACCAACAATTTTCCTCTTTTCTCTACCATTTTTTAGCACGCAAACCACACGCACTAATATTATGCATTCAACATGTAATCAATATCGTATAGTGCTAAACTTAGTGCACACATTTTCCCACTATTATTTTTCCATGCTTCACCAACTTTACTCCACGTAGCACCAAATTTAAGTGCACACACCTGCACCCCATTATTTTTCGTGTATTACCAACTTTGCACCACACAACGCCATATTTAAGTGCGACACCCACGTGTTGAGGAAAATATATGAATGATCTTACTCAAGCATTTTCAGATTCTTCTTGGCTAAATCAAAATAGACGGGAATGTCACCCTATGTTTATATCCATCAAAAATAATATTCTAACTCACAAGTATTGATTACAAGTGCTTAGGCTAGTCTTTTTATAAATAAAAGATTGCTGGAAAATTCATTGTTTATATGATTTTCTGAATATAACAGTTGCTGAAATAAATGTAGAGACAGAAGCAAAGAGACCAAGATGATAATCAAGATAGATGAGACATAAAGCAATCCTTTATTTCATTCAAATTCACCAAAGAGTCATTCTCTTTACAAAATTTCATAAAGAATTTTTGGACCAAAGTAAAACTTAGACATCCTTGATGGAACATACAAAAGGACCTTTGATAGAAAATAAAAAACTGAACTCTAAAAGCTAGATCAACTTGCCACAGATTGTTTCCCACTGGATTATGCACAATAGCCTTTTTCAGTCATGAAAACTAATTCACAAATAGACAACTCTACACAGACTATCAAAGATAGATCAACACCTCTGAAAAACAAGTGTCTGAATGATGTAATTCAACCCTGAATCTTGTTGTCTACAATAAGAACCTGCTATCATAAAAAATAATTAGGCTTGTGATAAATTAAGGAATGAATGAAAACTGAACTATCTCAACATAAACACAAAGAGAAAAACTTAGTATGCTTCTCCTTCTATCCTTCTCTTGTTCCTCCCTTTCCTTTTGCCTTTAAGAAAATTACAATTGGTTGAAGTAGTTGAACCACTTCATTAGTTAAGTTAACTAAAACTCAACCAACTTTTTAGTTAGGAGGGAAAGTAATAAATCATAATAAGGGTTTTAAACAAATAATAACTAGTAGGTGGGACTCCTTGTGACTCCCTTTAGTTAATTTAAGCCAAAACACCCCTCCTTGTGACTCCCATAATCACATTCATATACGACAATTTATCTCAATGATATTTGCAATTATTTCCAAAATATATTACCAACATATACAAAAAGCATGCTATATGAAAATATGAAGTCAACTCTCATCAACAGTAAATAAATAAAACTTAAAATCCATATTTTCCAGTCTATGAGGCAATCTTTCCCTTGCTGTTACTATCATCTTTTAATCCTTCTGAATCCGCCTTAGGCTGTGTGGAGTATTTAAGTCTCATATCGCTGATCATATGAGATAAATCGCCCCTCCAATGCATGCAGGAGGACATAGATTTATCAAAATCATTTGAAGGTGCGGAAGGGGCAGTAGTGGCTTTCCCTTTGATAGGGGCATAATGGGCCTCAGTTTTCAGCCTTTTATTTGAATAGCTAATTCCTGTATGCATAATTGATTAGCAAATATTTCCCTTAACAACCATACATGACAACTCTTTCAAAATATGAAATAGACTTTGTCTCAACAGCATATTGGACTAATGCAATCCAATCCATACAAATTGTTTAATCATTGTCAATGAGCAGCGGGGTGAACAAAAGGTACTAGGATATGCGAGAGGTTTTGTATTGAGTGAAACATGATAAAATGAGGGGGGAGAGAAACATGGTTATTGATCAAATACAACAAACAATCAATTGTAATGAAAACCAAATAAAATATTACCGTGATCCAACCAAGAACTGCGATTTCAAACTACTTCAATACATAATCCTTATTAATTGTAATTTAATTTTAAGAACAAGGAGTGAAAAATGAATGTGGGAACGAGATGGGGTTGTAATTAACAAAAAGAGAGAAAATGGTAGGGAGAAGAGAGGATATTGTTCATAAAATTAATTAATTAATCCATAACCATTAACACAATGTCATCAAAATAAGACAATATGCCTTCCACAACAACCTGTAAGAGTTTTGTTTCTTCCCAATTGTCCCAGTTAATATTTAAACAATTTCTAAATGAACACACACTCACGTGTTCCAATATGTTCTATCAAAACATCAACCACTTATACAGAGTCATTTATTCTAATCAAATACAGACCCTAAAATTGCACCCAATTTCATTCCTCAAGCTCATTTAACAATTAAGTTGTAATGAGACCATATTGTCACAAAATTTGTGTCCATCTCTGAAACAATGCATGATATTCATAAACCATACACAATGGATAGTTAAAACATAATCCTCAATATATCCTGACTTTCCATTTAAATGCACAACAATCACCCTTCAACACATACTATGTTGTGGAATACACAAACCATTCGACAAAACACAAGAGCATTTCTATGACTGTATAGGTTCAATCACTCTGAATCTAAACATCCACAATGCTAGGATATCAATCCAATACAATGAGGCAGCAACAGTATGCCTGATCTCATACACAAATCGATAAAATTGCAACAAGAATATTTAAAAACACGTGACCCTCTCTAATGGTGCAATCAAATAATATTTATAACATATACAACGGATGGCCATGCCATAATTACTACGACTGCAATACTCCCATTTGGCTATTTAAAACAAATAATCACAACAATAATTTACTCAACTTAACATGTTGTAGGAATGCCACACATACCCACGCATCACACATGAAGCATCATTGTGCATTAATCAATTGTAAACTAATGTTGGGTTAACAATTCAACAATTACAATATAAGAGACAACGATTGTGCATTCAATCCGATTCTCCAATCAACCAAATTACCATGTTGAGTTATCAATTTGATTGTCATAATAACCAATGCAGTGAGTAAATACCAAAACCAACACCACTGTCAACGTAATCAACAGAGACGAGCCAGAAATTGAACACTGTCGACCATACACCAACAACTCATAACAACCAACAATATACCTGACAGGCCATAACGGTTCCCTCTATCAAAAAACCGGGCTTGATAAATCAAGGGTTTTCTCTGTGGACCAACACAGGGAGATTGAAGTTGACCCCCAACATAGGGTTATAACCTCTGAGACCAATGGTGCACACACAGGGTATACGACCAATGAATATGCAGAAAGAGTGACAATTCTTGTGATAGGAGTGACTATGAACAAAGGAGCAGGCTTCACTTTGGTCCTGAAACAACCTTTAGAACATGCAAGGTATAACCCTCGTGGTTTTCCCAATCAACCAACTAACAATGCTGATATAACATAGAGCCGAGAAAAATGAATATAACCCATTGCGCAACCATCAACAACATTAACAAATCCTACGAAACCATCAACAACATTAACAAATCCATACCCAAGTGAAACAATGCTCAGTGACACAAGGCGTTTCAAACCTAGTTGACCCCATAACAGCAAACAACTATGGATGGTGATAAGAAAGAGAGGAGAAGGCCATCCATTTGAAGCAAATAAAAACCCTTCAACCAAGACCAACAAGGATGATAGAGAGCCTCCATGTCTTCTAACACTCATAAATATCAATAACACTGTGACTTCAAACATTATTGCAATGAAAACCACACCAAAGATTCATTCCAGAAAAATATCACAAATTTACACAATTTCCAGAATTAAGGAAAGTAAATACCCATACATCCCAAGCCAATATCTATTTCATAACCAGAGCAGATTCATGGATGGTGAAAAGACATACGTGTAACAAAAATCACCTTAAAAATGTGAGTTGGCTGAGTGGTTCTTCCTCTTCTTGAAAGTCAGGGCCTAACCACAACAAAACATAGTTGAACAATAGCCAAAATAGGGTGGCGGCCAGTGGAAGGAGTAGGAGTGATGCGCAGTAAATGCACGTCGCCTCCACCCCCACTCATTCAATTCCTTAGCACACACCAACCAACCTCCCATTAACTCATTCAATTAAACCATGCATCAGAATTAACATCCATCACTTGTCAAACACGCCACTCACATCATATCTTACCATTCCAACTATAGAATAATGCATAGCAACCATGTTTCATATAACCAATAAATCACATAGCTATTACCTGTTAGCTAGGATTAACAATGATCATTTTAATTCCAATGCATATAGGGTAGCATATTAGTATATTATAGTTTCTTCCTTTTTCACTTCGTTATATTGCTTTTATCTATTTTCAACTGCTCTTATATATTATTACTAACATGTCTCTTGTGCAAGTGTCATAGTAATGAATCCAGGAACATATGGCAATGATGAAAATAGATAGCATAGGCCATCGTAACATGAAATTAGAGACTAGAGAAACATAAATAATACATAACATGCCTTATCCATCATTCAATTGTCACAATTAGAACCAACACATAATAGGCCTTATCGATCGCCAATAAAACCAAGATTTCATCAACCATGTAAGTAGTGTCGAACAACATCATAAAAATGAAATAAGAATCAGATCTAATATCCCAACCTACAAGGGGGTCCCACCTACTGGTATTATATATCTTGTCAGCTTATAATAATAGGCTTTAGCAATACTTTGCGGGCAAAAACTCTGTTGCGATTTTAATCGTCAACAAACTGGAAACTCCATAGGGAAATATGTTTTCAACATATTTAGAGCTCAGACTCATGGTTTCATGGACCAAGAATAGAAGGTCAAGAATATATAGCCACAAAGATTATGCCACAGGGGGAGGTGAGGGGATTTAATGGAAAAATGATCGGGAATTTGGGAATAACTCCTGAAAAGTGTTAAGTATGAGGGGGGTTTATCCCTATATGCATAATAATTCAACCAGAATCTACTCTTTACTCCAAGGATAAAAATGATTGGACTTTCTCTTTTATTCCTCAAATGGATGAAGAAATGGAAAGAAGAAGTGGGAGATAACCAATCTCTTTATAAGACAAAAATGAAAGAAGATAACAAATTCAAGTATGTCTTTAGGGGAAACATCGTAACAACTATGTAATCTTGATTTCTATTGGCTAACAATATCTTGTAGGAGTTTCACTGTGGAAAAACTGATCCAACATCTTATTCTTGACCAAAATCAATTAAAAATATGACAAAGCAATAAAAATCCTAACAGAAAAATTGCAAAAAAATAAAACAACAGAAATAAAATGACAGAAATTTAAAAGCAGTAAGAAATGTTTAAAACAGAAAGAAGAAATCACACTACTATAAATACTAAAAGAAAAATAGCAGAAAACTGAAAGAAGAGTTAAACTACTAATTTACAGAGAACCCAAACAACGTTAGAACGTTTCAAGTTGGTTCCACGTAATTCTTCAAGTGAGAACCATTAGTGCTGTAGGAAAACAATCACTCCTGTAAATATTTATGAATGTAAGAGTTGGTACCTAATACAAAAGTGATCTTGAAAGGACCCAACCATATTTTTTGAAATTTTGAATGTCTTCCCCTATCAGTGTGAGCTGAATCCCATAGCAATACTTTTTCATTGACTTTAAACTTGACAGTCTTGACACTCTTGTTGAAATACTTAACAATTTGTTGTCTCATTTTAATATTATCAAAATTAAACATCCTTTGCTCTTCCAAAGTTAGGAGTGCATTTATCCTTGGTGAGATATCAGAAGAATTTAATTCTTCGATCTATAGCATCAACCTTAAAGAAGAAAGTTCCATCTCAATAGGCAAGAGGGCTTTTTGGCCATAGACAAGCTGAAAGGGGGTGCAACTAGTGCTTACCTTGGCGATAGTTTGATCTACCCAAAGGGCGTATGTTAGGAGAGTGTTCCATTGAAGAGGATTATCTTCAATGAGACTTTTGATGATTCTTACTGTTATAACCCTAAATTTCTCCATACATTCATACCTGGCATTTGGCCCTCTTACTTACTATTTTTTCCAAGCCATCACTGAGTTTCTCTTCTTAAAAAAACTATTTTTGAAGATGTCTGTGACCTGGACCACTACTTCCCATGTACACACACATGTTTCACCACTACAACCCGCGTACGTATGCTAGTTGCACCATTACAACCTACGTATACTTGCAAAAGTTGCAAAAAATAAAATTTGCAAGGAATTTGTTGAGATTACGGGCTATTGGGTAGTTTCCCATCTGATCCACTGCTTATAGCCTGTCGCCCAACAAAGATAACCATACTTTTGTCATATAAAAGGAGGTGTTGGGGTATCATGCCTAAGTGAAGCATAAGAACATTAAAACGTTTCCCGTTTCACATCCCCTCCTTTCCCTAAGCATTTGCAGCCTTGTTGAGAGAATTCCATCAGAATTCCCCATTTTTCCCTTTTTTCTCCATCATAAGCCCATCCCATTCCTAATAGGAAGGTTGAGAGGAGAAAGATACACGGAGGTGCACTTGGATCTTGGTGAAGAGGATCCTGAACTAGGTTCGTGGAGCATTTGTCGACCTTGTTGTAAGTAAACATTGTGATATCAATAAAGAAATATTTTTCCTATCCCGAAATATGATGTGTCTAATGTTTGCATTTTATTTATGTTTTATTATAACATCCAATCCATGATTTATATATGAAATACATTTTTGTAGTTTCTTGTTTATATGTTTGTGAATGCAGGTCAGCCTTGGGATGAGTCTTGCAGTTAGCGGAGCTAGCAAGCGCGAGAGGATCGACACCAGATGCAGAGTAAAAGGTACAATTACTTGATTCTTATTACTTTGTATTTCATGCATGAGTTTGGGGTATGTTCAGGGTAGTTAGAAAAGTATGAGACTTTTAGACGATTAGATCTACCTACATGTTGAACCCTAGTGTAGTCCATAGGGGGGTTTTCCCGCTATATCAAAACTGGCGACCATAGTGGGGAAGCCTCTAGGGTTTTAGGGGATTTTTTGGGTGTTTGATTGGTTTTATTACCTTTTGAGTTTCTGTAAGTTTGTTGAGTCTTTAATGGATTCTGGTCACCTATTGGTGCCATACCATTTCTCCCTGCCCTGTCAGTATGCCTGTTTGTTTTCTTTTTTTTGAGAAGTTACAGAGGTGTACGCGACCTACTGTGGGTTTGCATGCGTACATACATGCTCTTCTCTATAGACATACTACGTACATATGTAGTCTTCTTAAGTTTCAGTAGCGTGCTTCTGTCAACAAATTTTTATTTAAGAAGAGGCAGTCAACCTCTTCCCTGATTGAATTCATACTTCCCAGGGTTTCTTGATTAAGTACAGTGTCTCTGTTGTTACTGTCATAGCGTGGGTTTGATGTCAGTTTTCTTGTGTTTTCTTTGAAAGGGTTTTAGACGAGTCTATGAGTCTTTGATCAGCCTGTTTGGCATCTTCAATGACTCCATGTGATCCACAGTGGGCCAAAGGTCAGTTTCGGTATTGTCCTGTCTTTTACTTTTTCCCTTTCGCTTGCTTTAAATAACAATAAAAAATATTTATTTCGAGTTTTCTTGTTTGAAGCATTTCAAAAAAATAAAAATAATAATAATTTCTTTGTTTGGTTAAGTAGTTGGGTTGATTATTTTTCTTGTTAGGAAAAAGAGTTATTTTCTTATGTTCTTTACTGATTTCTTAGAACATTAAGTAGCTCGTAGTTGAGTGAAATTTCGTTTTAGGTTTTCCTTTAAAAGATCTTAGAAAAAGTAGTTAGGAAAAGTTGGTTAAAGAGTTAGTTGCAAATCTTTATTGGTCAAATAGAAGTATTTTTCCTTTCAGTTTCATTTATTTCTCCTTATTCGTCTCTCAAAACACACCACTGGTTTCATTGTCATTTCCTTGACTTAAAACAAGCCATTTAAAATTAACGCTAATTTAAAATCAACTAGACTTTATGTTTGTAGTGCCAATCAACTAGTCTAGGTTAGAGCCTTGATTTAGGTTGGAGAGAAAACTCTTCAAGGCTTACAAACAAACATTGGAGTCAGTGCTAGGGAGTGTAAAAATTCCAATAAACGTGAAATTTATTCGGGACCCCCCTCTAACACAGGGGCCAAACATGAGGTTTCATACAGAAAGGTAGCGGAGATAACCCCTCCAAAGTCAGACCAAGCGTAGTGGGGAACACATATAGAGGACTTGTCGTGGGATACTGTCAGTTTCATTTTCCTATAGAGCTTCGTGGATCTCAAATTTGTTTGAGGTCCTCATTTGTCTTCCGGACCACTTTCTTTCAATACCCTCGATAGATTTTGAGCTTTATACCCTACTCACTGCGTTCCACCCGACTGTCGACTGTACTCTCTTGGTGACTATTCGCGAGCTGGAAACCTAGTTTCCTTTATTCTAGAGACTTACACAAGTGAATGCGGGGGTATACCGTGGTACCTAGGGCAAAAGTTGGGCCACACTTTGTAGAGTATACCTAGAGGGTGATTCCGTGTTCGAGTTTCACTTGAACCGGTAAGTTTCTCTAGTGTTGTATGATGTAACTGTTTCTTCCAACTAGATAGTGGTTTTCTTTCTTTATCTCATATGAACATTTCTAGTGTGTGATTGTTTTCAAACGTTAGTAAAATCCTTACTGTGTCGTTGATATTTTCACAAAGTGGAAGATCAAGAGATCCACCAGTCATGAAGGCTTCAGGGCCTACCGCTGGTTACTTTTGAGCCACCACTTCCACCATTACGATGAAGACTTGACCAACAAGGGTCATTTGAGGCGACCGGGCCACATGAAACTATGCCCAAGCCATCCCCAAGAGGAGAACACTCGAATTTGGAGGAACCGACTATTTCTGACCTTGGAGCGGAAGCTCTTGGGAATTTTAACCCTCTGATCACTGACTTGTCGGTGCCACTTTTGATACAACTTTCCCATACAAGGGTAACACATCATGAGCGTCAAACAGTCTTGCAAGAAACAATGGAAGAAAATTCTCCTACCTCGTCTGGGAGTCCTCACAATCCCTCAATGGCTTCCACCACTGGGGGCATTCCTCCTCCTAACCCACCTTCGTCGGTCCGAACCATAATGGTCTCGATCGCCTGTACTTCGGGAAACGGTCTAATTCCATCTATGGTGGCGATCATTGCTTTGTTCACACATAGTGCAACGAGTCCTCCATTTTCATACGGGATGCCCGAATTTGATACGAATTCCATCCTCACCTACACCACCCTACAGACCATGGGTTTGGGGATAGGGAGCTTAATATCTCCTTTAAAAGGGTCCATGGGGGGCACCTCAACACCCTATAATGCTATCCATTATGGTGGGGGTCATCTACCCCCTTCATCCCCCTCGCTCGACGGTGCTCCCTAACAACCCGTCGGGCTGAACATGAACTACAAATTGTTCAGAACATGTAGTCTAGGACCTTCTTCCTACACCATGATGGTGGGTTCAATGTCATTATATTTGTTTGGTGCATTTGGAAATAATGCTTTCTCGTTAGTTGTCGTCTTGGTCGGGGGAAGCCCTGGTTTTGGACAATAAAATACTGTGTAGGGTACTGTTCCTAAAAAGGGGGAAAACACATGAGTCTTCTCCTCGCAAGGACTCTGGAATCCGTGGTAGGGATCAGTTCCCTCGTCAGGGATGCCAATCAGGGGCAACCCCTTCCATGGTCAATGGAAGCTCGAGCAAGGCTCAATACCTATGCCCATCAGATCGACAGGGGGAAACCCTTTCCAGAATCTTTGGAACACATAGCAAGGAGAAATCCTTGCCCAGCCCTCAATGTCCAATTACAAGAGTCAACCGATGATGTCCCAACAAAATCAATATCCATTCGCCAGCCAAGGCCATGCTATTTAAAAAAACCCTGGTCAACAGCCCAACTTTTCCTTGCAGCCTAGTTCTAGTCAAACTCCAGGCTCTTTTCTTCCTGTACATAGTCAACAACCCAAACTACCATTTCTAGCGACGTTACATTTTCCAGACTTGTCAAGGTTGTTAAATGACCCAATTTGTCACGATCCACATTGGCCTCCCATGTAAACTAAGTTTCCTCAGACATTTCGAAGTTCGAAGGTAATCCTAATGAAGATCCAGGTGATCACGTGACCACTTTTCACCTATGGTGCTCGTCAAACTCACTGTGAGATGACTCTATACAGTTTCATATGTTTCAACACACTCTTATTGAGAGTGTCGCGAAATGGTACATCGAGCTCAACCACTCAAGATACTCTTACTTTAGTGATTTGGAGATGGTTTTTCTTAACCATTTCCAACTACCTATGAGATACGATGCCGACACCAAATTGCTGGCCAACTTTGAGCAAACAAAGGCCGATCATATATCGGATCACATCCGAGAATGGAAGCATCTAAAGAGTTTGATAAAAGTATCAGTCCCACCAGTTTTCCTGCTGGAGTGGTTCCTTAAGTCTTTGGTACCTTAGTTATCCAAGGACGTTGCAATATTAGGAGTGTTTTCAGAGGAAGAGGTGATAATGAGAGCTCAACAACTTGAAATGATATACTCTCAGTCTGGTTTACTCTATGAAGTTTTTCCAGATGCACCATGATCCATCCTTGACAAAGCCAGACACAAGTCTAGACCACATGCCAATGGTATAGTTGGTTCAGCACAAGCAAATCCCACTGATCAATTATCAAATTAATTGTAGCAGTTGTCGATATAGTAGACATCGACCATCCAGACCACCGGTTTAGATACTACCCCTACCCAAACGTTGGATGTACACAATGTGTAGTTGACGAACCCGAAGGCCAAGCAACAGCCCGACGGAAAGAAAAAGAAGTGAAACAAGAAGGGTAAGGGGGATAAGAATCCCACCCACAATGTTGTCAGGGGAAACACATAGAAGAGAAATTCAAATTATTTGTGTAAAATTTGCACAGAATACCAGCCGACTCACCTGTGCCCTTGGCTTATGGAGGCCCAGACGTTATTGGCGTAGCAACAACCTGCTCTTTTAACAAACCCATTTCCACATGGGAAAAAAATTGACTTAAGCCTCTTTGAGTGCGGATGGGGGCAGTCAAGGACCCCCTACATATTCTAGTAATCCCTCAACCACAAACTTTTATATGATGAAAGGTGACGTTTACATAAAAACTAGGGCACACGATTACATAATTCAATAAAATGTTGAAAAGGGTAAGGAAGTCGTAAACCCATATGTTCCTCTCCAGATTGATAAGACGATGGGAAAAACAATGACACGTATCTCGAAAGGGGCATTCAAGAAAGATTCGCATAATAAAAATGCAAGGGCCACCCATAATTACTCTATGGTGGAGGATTTGTCACAAACCCCTTGCGTGATGTCTTCTTTGGAGGTCCTCTAGAGCTTCCCTTCATAGAGAAAGGATTTGTTGTCTGCTTTGGGATCTGTTGAGACCTGTAATCCCGGAACGATCATGCTTGATACAACTGAATTGAAACCTCGTCTCGCTTACCATGTTGTGTTTCCGATAGTAGTGGCTCACCCCACGAAATATTTTACTCATAATATTTTCTGCACGGTCGTTGATGAGGGCGCCTCTTCATGCGTGATGTCGTTGGCGTGTTGGAAGTCCATTGGCCAAACCGTTTTGTCTTCGTCACCTACTCTACTTACTTCTTTCGACGATCATTCTTTCTGAACACATGGAATCATTCCTTCTTTCCCCGTGCATTTAGGAGGGAAGATCGTTTGCATCAAAGTTGAAGTGGTTGATGTGCCTCTTGAATACAACCTACTGTTAGGAAGGAGTTGGACCTATGCAATGCATGCAATGGTTTCCATATTTTTTTGGGTCTTATTGTTTCCACATGAGGGTCGAATCGTAACCATTGATCAATTGTCCTTCTCCTGGCCTGACCCTTCATCAGGGGCATCCGCGGTCCCGATGATTGATAAACCTCAGCCCGACGTCGTCAATGTGTGGTTGGTTTGTGCCCACCTTTGATGGGTACTTTTGATTACCCACCTCCTTCTGGCGATGTCAATATGATATCGGCTGTCCCCGACCAGCCTAGGGATGAAATCTTTTAAGTGTCGTCGTTCCGTACGACTTAATTTAATGATCTATTGACTCTTCCTTCACCATCGACTTCGATGGAAGGGACACAACATTATGGCATGGCTACCACCTTGTTCACGATAGAAGTTACATACAGTATTGTCTAACAAGATTTGACTGACCCCGATATGACTTCTGCATAGGAGTTAGATCTAGTTCTCGAGATTGTATGGGCTCAAGTTTCCATCACCACTACTGATTCTTTAGAATTGGTCTTGCCCTCTGATGAGGAGCTTATACAGGCATTGACCAGTCCGGAAAGACCATGGGACGATCTCCATCACAAATCTTATTTTCTCCTAGAGTTAAGAAGAATAGAGGCAGGTGAATTTGTGTTGAGTATGATCGGAGATAGGTCTTTTCCTATTGATCCTCTGGCTATGCACGCATTTTATGCTGAGGGTAACATGGAAAAAATCATTGAAACGATACTTATTGACATCTCTAGAACCCATGGAATTGTGGAGAATGTATTCATCAGAGCGAACTGATCCCCAGAGGAGATTCAAATATATACAGATTTATTTAAGGAATTTTGCGACGTTTTTTCCTGGTCTTACGATGAAATGCCAGGCATTGATCCAAGAATCGTCGAACATGAAATAACTACTTATCTTGATGCCAAACGAGTCTGACAAAAGCTTCGTCTGGTGAATCCTCGGAAAGCAACAGTTATTAAGGATGAAGTAGAGAAACTACTCAAAGATGGTTTCATCTACCCTGTTCAGTTGACTCAATGGGTGTCAAACCCCGTTCCAGTCAACAAAAATCATGGTACGATTCGCATGTGTATGGACTTCCATGATTTGAACAAGGCCTTTCTAGAGGATGATTTCCCCACCCCATTCATTGACCAGATTGTCTATGAATGCGCAGGCTATGAGGTATTTTCATTCATGGATGGTTTTTCGAGATATAACCAGATACATATTAAGCCCGAAGACTAGCATAAAACAACTTTTATCTGTCCCTGGGGTACATTTTCTTATCGGAAGATGTCGTTTTGCCTAAAGAATGTTGGAGCCACTTTTTAGTGGGCCATGTCTTTTGCTTTCCAAGACATTAGACACATAGTAGAGGCTTATCTTGATGATTTAGCATCACAATCTCGTAAGAGAGTTGATCATCCCACACACCTCTGACTAATGTTTGAGCGATGTCGCTACTATCAGATTCTCTTGAATCCAAACAAGTGCAATTTCTGCATGACGTTAGGTCATCTGCTAGGTTTCATAGTTTCAACAATAAGGATCATGGTCAATCCTCTGAAGGTTGAGCGATAGTTCAGTTGCCTACCCCATGCAGAGTCCCTCAAATTCAAAGCTTATAGGGTAAAGCAATATTTCTTCGATGTTTTATCACAAACTATGCCGAAATCACTAAAGGGTTCATGCATTTACTGAAGAAGGGAGTCCCTTTCTTTTGGGAAGAAGCCACTCAATGCTCTTTTGAAGCGTTGAAATGTGCACTCACATATTCCCCTCTACTCCGACCTCCCAATTATAATAAATATTTCTTATTGTACTTGGTCGCCGCAGAGTCGACCATCGGTACGGTATTGGTTCAAGAGGATGATATGCTCGAAGAACATGCGATTTATTACTTGAGCTGAGGCCTAGTTAGACCAGAACTCAACTACTCCCATGTTGAGAATCTTGCATTGGTAGCAGTGCATGTTGTCCAATGGTTCCATCATTATATTCTGCTTTGTAAGACCACCATCATTTCCGTTTTGAATCCATTTCAATACGTGTTGACGAGGCATCATCGACAGAAATATCAGTAGATGGATCATTATCCTACAAGAATTTGACTTGGATTTTATTTCCACGAAATCCAAAAATCCACTGGTCTTTGTGGAACTTATCTCATAACTTCTAGTCGAATTAGGTGATGTTACACCCGAAGAATCGATTAAAGGAGATATTTTCTGATTTCATCTTTGGACCCCTGGTATGGAGATATACTAGTCTATCTCTAGACTTTGAAGTGCCCCACCTCTACTTCTTGCGATGAGCATTGACGTATATTCCATCAAGCACGAAAATATCTCATACTCGATGACACTTTGTATCGTCGAGGTGTAGATTGCATACTTTGTTGGTGCCTCATTCATGAAGAAGTGAAATTTGTTCTTAACGACTGCCACACTGGAGCATGTGGTGGTCATTTGTCTGGGTTGGAAACAACCCAAAATATTCTATGCACTGGTTACTTTTGGCCAACGTAGATCAAATATTCTGTTGAATTGATCAAGAAGTACCACCTGTGTTAGATCTTCTCTCAGAATATCAGGGCACACCCTGCTCCCATGTTTCCTGTCATTACCGTTGGTCCCTTCACCAAGTGGGGGATTTATTTTACTACATTCCACTTGGCTTCATCTAGGGGGAATAATTATATCATTGCAGCGGTAGACTACTTCACAAAGTGGGTCGAGGCTATGCCAACATTTAATAATGATTGCAAGACAACAACTCTCTTTATTTTCAATCAGATAATAGCAAGGTTCGACATCCCGAAGGCGATTGTCACTGACCATGGAAGTCACTTTTAGAAAAAAATGATGTATGAGTTAACGTCAAAGCTTGGGTTGAGGCAAGAGCATTCATCACCCTACTACCCATAAGAGAATGGTCAAGTGGAAGTTGTTAATAAGTCCCTTAAGAATATTCTGCAATGAACGATCAATTCTCCCAAGTGGAATTGGAATTTGATGTTGTACTCAACATTATGGGCCTCCTGAACGTCTGTAAATATTGCCACCAGTTTCTCACCCTTTCAACTCGTTTACGGGCTAGAAGTAGTCTTGCCAATAGAGTGCTAGATCCTATCTCCAAATTGAGTAGTAGATTTATTTCCAGGCACTTCACCACTTGAGGAATTCTTATTGTATCTCGAGCATCTTGATGAGAAACATCGTGACACAGCCTTGGCCAATGAGGCTCACAAGCAATGAGTCAAGTGTCAGTATGATCGGTCCGTTTGTCCTCGGATTTTCTCTGAAGGAGACCTTTTCCTAGTCTACAACCAAGATAAGGATCCCCTGGGGGCAAGCAAGTTCAAACCCATGTGGTTCATACCTTTCATAGTGAAGGAGTTATTAATTAAGGGTGCTTATAATATGGTTGACTTTGAGGGAAATGCTTTGGCGGAGCCTAGAAATGGGATCTACCTCAAGAAGTATTACTCGTACATTGGTCACCTTGGGGGACTTCTTGTACATATGTATAGTTCTTATACAGTTAGTTTTTGTGTTTTATTTTTATGGACGTGTCATTATTTATGTCATCGTTTTCACTATGGAAGATGTCAAGTGAATCAGAGGTGTTTGTTGGGTTCATGGACGACGGTAACCGACACACTCAGAGGCTTGCTTCCGCATCTTGGGTGATTTTCACGCCTCAAGTCCAGTTGATATCTTCTGGAGGTATTTGTTGAGGTGATGTCACAAAAAATGTCACTGAGTACAATGCAGTAATAGAGTTGCTTCGTGATGCTTTGTCTCTTGGTATATCTCACCTCCAGGTCTACTTAGATGCACAGCTGGTTGTGTCCTAGTTAAATGGGGTTTACCGTATTTATGATCCTACTCTACACCGACGTTTCCTTAGGGTACGCCTCTTAGAATGATGCTTTGATTACATTACCTATATCCATGTTCCCAAGAGATTAAATCAAATGACATATACTCTAGTTAATCAAGTATTAGATTGGGATATTTCACACACATACACATATACATACATTTTTAAAAATGTGATCCATAAGACATAAAAAGATGTAAATACATATATACATATATCAAAAGTCTCAGAGTACATAGGTGGGTGCGAACACCTCAAAAATACATATCCAAGATACATCACGGGGCTTATTCCCTAAAAAATATACAAAACGAGTGCCCTCGGCATGTAAGTGGTCCATCCTAGCTAAGAACGAGGCCTATTGGCCCTGCCATAGTGAACAACGACATTTTTCAAACACCGAAAGAGTTGGACCCAGGTTCATGGCACCCCAACTACATGAGGCTACATCGATGGTGGGAGATTCTTGATCTTGGCCATGGGAACTGCACGAGTGAGTGCGGTGAGGTTCTACTCCACCCATCTCAAAAATATCTCAGACTCTCTGGCTAGAGGCCCCCCTGCTGCTGGTCCGATGGTTGTGGCTAGTATTGCCTCTGGTCGAGGACGTCGCCTGGTCCTTGAGAAGTTTGCTAGACACACTGGTCCCACATATGTACATAACAGACACATAGTTGTAAGATACTCCGGCACACATAAAAAATGATATAAAAAATAAATAACATTAAATAACATTAAAAACAAACGTACCTATCTCTCCTTTCTCCTCTCCAGGAGGTACGAGCATGTTCAGATACCTGGAAAAGTTGATTTTGGCATAGGGGTAGTCCTCTATTGTTACAATTTGTCATTCCCACCAGTCGAAATTTTTTTCGTTAGAGGCCTCTATGGTCCTTCCTCCTCCCTGTCGTGGCAGCAATGTTGCCCATATGCAAATTGTTGGGAAGGAGGCCACATGCCCCTGCATTGTCTCTCGTGGAATAAGGATGGGTACCCTCTCGAAGAATAAAGAACACAAAATGGTACCAAACCCGAAGTGTTTTTTAGTCCGCCCTCGACACTCTGTAAGTTGCCTCTTCATGTAGTCAAGCATGGTCGTGCTCGAGTCATATACTCATGCATTTAAGCACTGTATCGCACAATACATGTGCACCATGGAGGCCTGATGTAAGGCCACAGATCCAGTGATCCACCTAATAAGTAAAACTATCACCTTCAGTGATAGGTTGGTAATCTTGTGGATTGGCACCTGAGAACCTACTTTCTCAGTGCCGGACTTGCAATGCATGCCGATCAGATTGACGATGTTGTAGGGACCAGGGGGAAATGAACACAAGTTGACTAGTTCCCCTCTCCTTGAGAGGCCATTAAGAAAGTATATATCCTCAGTCGTTGGAGTCAATGACTACCCCTCAAGCATAAACACCTCAGTGTCAGGATGCCAATAATCCACCAAGGCATTCAGTAGCCTGGATTGTTCCCTCATGAGTGGACACCGGTAGAAATTCCATAACCCGCATTGTTTCAATGCAGCGATAGAAGAAGGGTCCTCATTGACCAAGATGTCAATATCCTCGTGCTCCCTCTCTCTCCAGTGGATATACATCATGTCACATGACAGATTCAAGGGGAGAGTTAGCTCTTTCTTTTTCATTTCTTTTTATGTTATTGAGGGTGTACATGGGTTTTCTTGGACACAGTCGCGTATGCATGCAGGAAGAATATTTTCTGCCAGCAGGCATACACAGTCCATCCTTGGATAGCCCATGTACACGTAGGTCCACCATTTTTTAGGAGGGTGCGCCCCCAAAAAAACTAAAAGAAATACATGAATGAAGTATGGAAATGAAAGAGGGATGTATTTGTACTTACTTGGTCTGAGCGGAAGTTCGTTTAGTCTTTTGAATCTCCCAGAATCAACTCTTTTAGAAAATGGGTCTTTTCGCTTTTTGGTTAATTCTCAATTTGCAATGGTAAAAATGAGTTGTCATCTTCTATTTATAGACTTTTTTGGCCTTTTTACCACTTTTTTGAACCCTTTTTGTCGTTTTTTTTTTTTTTTTTTNGCTTGAAAATAATTTAGCGTGGTTCTTGAGTTTCTTATTGGATGTTACGATGAACTTCACTTTTGGTTTGGAAAACGTTTTGGGAGATGGGTCACTTTTAAATGTTCTTTGGCAAAAGTCATTTTTTCCAACTTTTTGCATATAAGTTAGGATTCCACCTCCACTTTCTGCATCTCGTTGTCTTTTTCTATTTTCCATAGGATTGATCCCACCAAAATGAGACACAGAACCTTTGTTGTTGTTTTAGAAGTGTCGTAATTTAGTGGTAGAGCCTACCCCTACATGGATTCCCTAGTTAGATCCTCATTGCATTTTGGTGTCCATGCCATTGTTAATGAATTTAGGCTCGAGATTCCTTGTTAGTCCTGTCTTGATTATGATATTGAGCCTCATACGTCTGATGTGTCATCACTCTTGGCCTCACCCTCGGGACTCCCAGAAAATGAGTCTTCTTTTAAACCCTTTTTAGACTCTCTAAACATAAAAATATTGTCGAGCGATCTTGTTGTCCTTCATGCTTGCCAAACTAAAACTTGAAGGCATGACTGTACGATGGTAGTTTACCCCGTTTTTAGTCTGGATGGTCAATTTTATGAACAAAGGTATACTCTAGGAACTTTGGTTCTCTAGAAGAGTATTTTTAGGTATAAGTTTAACCCTTTTTTGGGCTTGAGGGACTAAATTTACGAAAAAGGAACCCCCATAGAGTACATAGTTAAGCTCTTTTCGGACTCCCTAAAATTGAAACGATCGTCGAATGACCTAGTTCCTTCACACTCATTAAATTGTTCCAGAAGAACATCCCTTACGGAGTCCATAGTTACGCTTTTTTCAGATTCCTTAGAATTGAAAAGATCGTTGAGTGACCTTGTTCCTTCACACTTGTTAATTGGTCTAGAAGAACATACTACATGGAGTCCATAGTTAAGCTCTTTTCAGACTCCTTAAAATTGAGAAGATTGTTGAGTGATCTTGTTTGTGTCATACTCGTTAAAATGGTTCTGAATAGACATCTTTTCGATGCTAGTTTACCCCTTTTTCGAACCAACTATACTTCTTTCGAAAAAGGTACCCTAGTGGAGTCTTCTTTTAGGTTTTTTTAGACTCTCTAAATGTGAAAAAACCATCGAGCCTACCTTCTCTGGGATAGTGAAAAATACATTAAAGGGGGTTTCATCATGTCCTAATAATCTCTTTTTCATCTCTATGTCTTTGGCCTAATTCCAGCTCCATGTTGCTCTCAACTGAACCTTTGAAGCATGTCTTATATGCAACCCTTGTAGAACTTTTCCTCTATGACTTGACACCTTGACCCATGGAGGAATTTTCCCCGAGTGTCCTTTTCATACACATGTATCCTTGATATGAGAATTAGTATGTTCCTTGCATTTGGAACTAGTATGCTTGCGACACTTGTTCCTCTTTTGTAACGTAGCATTCTTTTATTTTTTTTCAATCTCTTTAAAAATATTGAAAAAGACAAAAAAATAACCCCCCCAAAAAAAAGAGGATGGGAAATATATTTTATTTTTATGGTAGCATAATGAGTCGCCCTTGGAGAAAGCACATCCTTTTGTTTGTTCGTCAATATTTGGGATTTAATATGACCTTAGGAAGTTGTTCTCGCTACATAGAGTTGTGTCCTCCTCCATTTGGTTATCCTTCCAAGCACATGGAGAGTTTGCATTGCTTCTTGCATCGTAGACTTATGTGAATGACATGGTGCCTGAGTCTGATCATGTGTCATGCTATTGTCCAAGGAGATTTTTACCCAAACTGAGTCGACCTTTCTTCTATTTGTCTCTTGAACTCATGCCCGACCATCCCAAAATTCCAATCAAGTCCTTGTTCGAAATTAATGAAGTTCTCTGCTTGATCACCGAGATCCTCTTGTCTGTTACCGACGAGTCGTCAAAGACCTCTAGGTAGTAAATTCATACACTCACATTACACTTCTACCCAATTTTGAAGATCTCGAATTTGTTGCTTGAGCTCTGAAGGCCTCATCCCCAGCCATGAGGTGTCATTTGCTTCTTGAAGATGGATACTATACATGTATATCTTTGATTTTGAGATGTAGATCTATTGTTTATTGCTCACGAATACACTTTATATAGTTATATGACATGGATATGCAGTGTATTTGATTGGAAACCATGATTTATTTCATCCTGAGCATGGGTATGCCTGCCTCGGAGAGAAAATTGTTATTTTTGCAGATGGCACCTCCCGAACTTTGGTCCCGGGCTCACTCGCTTCGTACATTGGTGAAGATTTTGTAATGTATTTAGTCCATCAAATTATCTTCTAACCTCACACATTATGGGGCATCTGTTATAACCCTAAATATCTCCATGCATGCATACCTGGCATTTGGCCCTCTTACTTGCTATTTTTTCCAAGCCATCACTGAGTTTCGCTTCTTAAAAACACTATTTTTGAAGATGGATGTGCCTTGCACCACTACTGCCCATGTACAAACACCTTATACACCACTACAACCTGCATACGTATGCTAGTTGCACCATTACAACCCACATATACTTGTAAAAGCTGCAAAAATTAAAAATTCACAAGGAATTCATTGAGATTACGGGCTATTGGGTATTTTCCCAACTGATCCACCGCCTATAGCCCACCACCCAACTGAATAACCATCCTTTTGTCATATAAAATGAGATGTTGTGGTCTCATTCCTAAGTGAATCATAAGAACAATGAAACTCTTCTTGTTTCACATCCCCTCCTTGCCCCAAGAGTTTGTAGCCTTGTTGAGAGAATTGCATCAGAATTCCCCATTTTTCCCTTTTTCCTCCATCATAAGACCATCCCATTCCTAAGAGGAAGGTTGAGAGGAGAAAGATATGTGGAGGTGCACGTGAAACTTGGTGAAGAGGAGCCTGAACCAGGTTAGTGGAACAATTGTTGATCTTGTTGTAAGTAAACATTGTGATATCAATAAAAGAAATACTTTTCCTATCTCGAAATATGATGTGTCTAATGTTTGCATTTTATTTATGTTTTATTATAACATATAACCCATGATCTATATACGAAATACATGCTTGTATTTTCTTGTTTATTTTTTTTTGAATGCAGGTCATCCTTGGGAGGAGGCTACCAGTCAGCGGAGCTATCAAGCGCGAGAGGATCGACACCAGACATAGATTAATAGGTACAATTACCTGATCCTTCTTACTTTTTATTTCATGCATGATTCTAGGGTATCTTTGGGGTAGTTATAAAAGTAGGAGACTTTTAGACAATTAGATCTGCCTACATGTTGAACCCTAGTGTAGTCCATAGGGGGGTTTTCCCTCTATAGCACTTACCAGATTTTTGTTGGTAGACTCAACTTGCCCATTTCCTTGGGGATAATAAGATGATGAGGTGAAATTTTTAACCCCCAACTTAGCTAAAAATTGGGTCATCTTATCAGAAATGAAAGCGGTACCATTGTCTGTAATAATTTCCAATGGAAGACCAAATATGGAAAAACTATTATTCTCAAGCAAAGAAATTACCTGTTCATCTGTTGAATAATTAAGTGGGACAACTTTAGACCATTTTGTAAAATATTCTATGGCTATCAAAATAAAAACCTTTCTAGCTGAAGATGGAAAATTAATAGGACTAATGAAATCCAATACCCACTTTGAAAAAGGAGAGTCTCGTAGGACAGGGTGTAATGGCATGGCTGAAAGGCGTTCTTTCCCAACAAATTTTTGTCACTTGTCACAAGATCTTGAAAAAACATAAGAGTCATGAAATATTGAAGGCCAATAGTATCATTTTCTAATAATATTGAAGGCAATGGTTTTAGCAGAAAAATCACCTCCTACATGAATGAAAGAATTTGAAGAGCCATGAGTTTCTTGCAACAATTTTTGTGTGTCTTCATTACTTACACAGCGAAGCAACACACCATCAACAAAACTTAGAAACAAGAAGTCTCCTATAATGATGTATCGTGTGGATTCAAGACAGAGACTTATCCTCTGATGAGGGTCTAAATGTTTTGGACATATTTGGTTCTGTAAGTAGTAAATTAAATTTTTGTACTAGGGATGTTCAGACACTGGGAGGATCTGGTTATCAATGTAAAAGAGAGATGATAGGGAACTATCCTCTTCATCAATTTCTTCATTATTCTCAGCATGCAGAGCTAAGTGAAGGGATAAGTCATGTCCCTTGATAGTGGTAGAAGTCACGATATTCAAATCATGTTCCTGGATCTTGGCAAGCCAATGTGCAAGCTTCCCTGAAAGACAAGTTTGTGAGAACAAAATCTTGACCTATAGGTAAAGGGACTTTTACCAACGTATGCTTACCTAATATGAAGTGGCGAAACTTATCAATAGCTTTAAAAAGAGCAAAAGCGTGTTTGTTAATAAAAGAATATTTAAATTCATCATTAGACAAACTTTGACTCGTGTAAGCCACTGGTTTTTCATTCCCTCAGTCATCATTTTGCATGAGGACAACAAAAAATGCTTCCTCGGTGGAATTAGTATATATCGTGAATTCCTTCTCAAAATCCGGCTTCACCAAAACTGGTATGGAACTAATTGCTTTCTTAATACCTTCAAAATCATTTTCGACATCATCTATCCAAGAAAAAAAATGATCTTGCTTAAGAAGATTATGAATTGGTTTGACCATCATAACAAAATATGGAACAAACCTACGGACAAAGTTAATAACTCCCATAAAAGATTAAACCTCCTTCTTGGAAGTGGGAGCAGTCATATTAAGGATAGCAACAATCCTTTCAGGATCAATGCTTATTCCTGAATCAGAGACAATGTGTCCAAGGAGATTTCCCTCGTTAACGTCGAAAATGGACTTGGAAGGATTTAGAGAAATGCCAAATTTCCTACATCACATGAGAAGTTTTCTCAGATGACCAAAATTATCTGATCGGGTTTTAGAGTATATTGTTAAGTCATCAAGGTAGATCTGAATGATCTTACCGATCAAATCATCAAAATCTATTTGCATAGATCTTTGAAAGGTGGAACCTGCATTAAATAAGCCAAAAGGAATAAGTTCATAAGGAAAGGTACCCCAACGAGTAATAAAGGTGGTTTTATATTTATCTGCTCTTTTTACCTTGATTTGATTGTAACTAGAAAAACTGTCAAGTAAGGACATCATTTGTGACCCTGCAACTTGCTGGAAAATCATTTCCATGTTAGGGAGAGGGAAGTGATATTTTATACTAGCTCAATTTAATGCACGAAAATCAACACATAATCTGATTTGACTAGTTGTTTTCCGAACATGAACCAAATTTGAAACCCATTTAGAATACTTTCCCGGAAAGATGATTCGAGCATTCAAGAGTTTTTCCAACTCCTTTCAAATAGTTTCTTCTAGCACACGGTTAATAGGTATTTGTTTTTTCCTAATTGGTTTTATGCCTTTCTTAATGGGGATAGCATGTTGTATAAGACCAACATCAAAACCACGAAGATCCTCATAAGACCAATAAAAAACATCTTGAAATTCACCAAGTAGTTTGAAAAACTTTGTTTTCTCTTCATCTGAACATTTGGCACCTATTTTAACATTATTTGGAGTTTCAGGTGTCCCAATGTTCAAGGAGATGGTTTCACCCACCTTCCTTTTTGACTCCTCTTCTTTATGTTTCTCCTTGTTTCTTACACCACTTGAAGAAAATGAACTCTCTAGAGGAGTCAATCCTTTAGGAATCTTGTTATCTTCTATGGATATAATTTCCTTAGGCTTAAAAGGTTCATTTAGAATGAAAGCACAAATTCTCTCATCGTTAGGGAAGACCTTCCAAGATTCTATATTGTCGGGGATATGTGGACGATATAGATATTTAAAGGTACAATCAAGTCTATGTAGTAGAAGCTACTGATTAGGGGAGGTTGCAAAAATATCTAACTGATCGGCCATTGAGTTTAACTCCCTCTTAACATGCATGATGTTGAAAGATAAAATGTTTGATATAAGTGCCCAAATAGTTTGGGTGTATCGTTTCATCAACTTGTTGCTAGGAGAGTAAATGTTACGTACAAGATTCACAACAAGATCAGAATCCACAAAAACTGAAAGGTGACCACAACCAAGATTATAGGCGTTCTCAATTCCCAATAACAAAGCTTCAAATTCGGTAACATTGTTTGTGAAAGAAAAATCCAACCTATAAGAAAAGTTATGGATTTTTCCTATAAGAGAAATCAAGATAATGTCATCTTTGTTACCTTCATTAATGCATGAACCATCAAATTGCATGTTCCACATACCATCATCTAAATCAATTTGTTCCAAAGAAATTTTATCCTCCTCGACAAAGATGGAATACACTCCCAGGTCCTCTTCAATATAGTTTACATTAGGTTGTGGGACACTCTCTATCTAAGGTGACATACTCCCCTCTCTAAGGACTATAATGTTTTTTCCATTTCGAGGAATAGATAAATGTGTTCCGTTGAGTGAGAGCTATCCACCCATTAAGGCTTCCCAATATCTTCCCAATATGATTGAGTAATTTCTTACTGGCATATCAATTACCTAAATATTGAGGGTTGTTCTTATTTCAAGATGAGCGCACAAAACTAAGGTCACATATTTAATCTTGCCTATGGGTGTTTGTTGTAGACTATTATAGGAGAGCATGCTTTTGGCATTTTCATTTGTACAAGAAAATACCAACTCTTCCATAATAATCTTCGACATCACACTTGGGTCCGAACCGCCATCGATGAGGCAACAATGGGCAATTTTATCCATAATATTTACATAAATATAAAAAGGGGGATTTTTTACAGGGTATCTAAATTTATGTACACCTACTTTATTTACAAATGAATCCTCTTCGTTTACCTCTTCAGAGAGGTTGGCTACACAAGAAGATTTTCCTTCCATGAATTGTTTCAGATGCCTCTGTTGTTCAGGGACGATAACCATGTCCAGAAGGGTTGCATCTGCTTTGATGTTGGCCAACTGATTTAAGATATTGTATTTGGAAGAGGGGGAGTAATTCCTTGACTCTTAGGAAATTTAGGAACCTGAACAATAGCAGTGGGTAAGGATGAGCTTGGGCTAGAAGACGTGCGGGGAGGATCAAATTTTCCCTTGGGAGCATAGGATTTGCTCCTCGTATTGATGATCATGACATCTTTTGGCTCTGCAAAATCTAGGAAAACAATGGTAGTTTTAGGTCTTTTACAAAAGATCTTATCTCTGGCACTCTTCCTTACTTCACATATGGATTCCTCGTGGTGTTCTTCACAAAAGCTACACCAAATTCGAGACAAGATAGATTTAGGATGAAATTTATTCTCAATTGGACTTCTAAAGGGGGGTACAAAAGAGGATTAAGCTCTAGGGGCGAGAGGGGAGATAGTTCCTTTTCGCTCATAAGCTATCATATGATTGTTCATATCTTGTACTAGCTGTAAGAGGGCGGACATGTATGTCTGTTTAACTAGTTCTCCCTAGGGAAGACCTATTCTTTCAAGTTGTTCTTCATACTCTGAACAAGTATGCAGAGAAGAACCGTGATTATCAATGGATTTTTCCTCAAGCCTATGATGGTAGGGGGAGGGTAATCCATTGTAGTAAGTCATGAAAATGTCTTGGTTATGAGGTCGAATGAGTTCATGGATTTGATTGTATAGCTTAGTGAAATGCAAGTTGAAATACTTGATGGTCTCACCATGATCCAGGTGGATATCGGTGGCCACCCACCTTCTCCAACTGGCCCAAAACATGTTTCTGGCAATTTTAGTAATTTACTATTTTTAGCAGTTTTTAACCTCTGGGGCCATTTTGAGGCCCTAAACGATGTTTTTTGAGAAAATGGGGAGAAACATGGATTGGATCAATGTTTCTCACCCAAAATTTGTAGTTCTCGGATATATCTTTCCAACGAGCTATCATACGCCTAAAACGGAGATCGTATGCAAAAGTTACGACCCTGGGAAGTTGATGCACCAACTTACCCAAACGGGGCCCACATGACTTTTGGCGCTTCATCTCCTAGGATTAGGTTTTTGGATGTCTATGAATTTTGGCATTCTCGTATATTGTAAAAAGGCCTCTAGAGCCTCATTGTAATCATCTTCTCACGGATGCGAGTAGCCGTCACATCTCTTCTCAGAGATAAGCTGCCACCATTCTAGCGAGTCTTTCACTCTGTATTTTTACAGTCTCTGTACATTTCTTTGATTAATAGAAATCGTGTATTACTGTATATCTGTGTTTATGGTTGCATATCTGATACATTTCTGTTATATTATTGAATATCTGCAATATCTCTGTGCATTTCTTTATTATATCTCCGCTCTCATTTCGTGCTGAAAATAATCCGGATCAGTGGTATCAGAGCAGGCTGCTCTTGATCGTTTTCAGTGCATGTCCCCGACGAGGTCCGAGTATAGAAAGTTGGGTCTCGAGCTTGTCTCTCTTGAAGACAATCGCTCTCGCACACCCAAGAAGCCCTCAATGTCGGAAGAAAAGAAAAACAACGGAGAAGACGATCCTATCAATCTGTTGCTTGAGCAAGCTCTCACGCGACAGAGGGACGAAATGATGGAGAATTTTTCCCACATCCTTCAATGCCTGTCGATAGCATCAGGCGCATCTTCATCAAGCGACCACTTTGGAGGCACCTCGCCTTTCAAGGTACAGG
>ML778364.1:469621-505119 GCA_009831015.1 Picea engelmannii
GCTGTGTTTTGGAGTGGTAGCTCCGCCGTGGAGGCGAGCTGAGACGCTAGTTTATCTCTGGTGCTTGTGTGGCCCCTTTGCGGCTCGGGGGGCTAAGGGGGAAGAAGAGTACCCCTAGCGTTTGGCTGGGAGGTACCGGTGAGTTTCCTTGGTCGGCAAGCCGAAGCGGCACGGAGCGAAGGAAGTGGCACAGCGCGGGACATCTCCGAAGCGGGCGTGTGGCCAAGGTATGATTTTTATGGGTAAGGTAGAAAGCATTTTATATTCGGCAAATTATTGTTATTGGTGATAATATGATGAGATTGTTGGCTTTATATTTTTAAATCTCGTTCCGCAATGATATGTAGGGTTGTTTATATTTTGATCATGTGACACCTTAGTAAACTAGGTGATGTTGTTAATTTCTTATTGTTAAAAACCAAAAAAAAAAAGAAATTTTCCTTTTGTACTTCGCTATTCATAGACGTAACGAAACGGGTCGTTACAACAACGATCATTTTAATTCCAATGCATATAGGGTAGCATATTAGTATGATATAGTTCCTTCCTTTTTCACTTTGTTATATTTATTTTATCTCTTTTCAACTGCTCTTATATATTATTGCTAACATGTCTCTTGTGAAGGTGTCAGAGTAATGAATCCAAGAACATATGGCAATGATGACAATGGATAGCATAGGACATCATAACATGAAATTAGAGCCTAGAGAAGCAGAAGCAATACATAACATGCCTTATCCATCATTCAATTGTCGCAATTAGAACCAACACATAATAGGCCTTATCCATCGCCAATAAAACCAAGATTTCATCAACCATGTAAGTAGTGTCGAACAATAGAATAAACATGAAATAATAACCAGATCTGATCTCCCAACCTACAAGGGGGTCCCACCTACTAGTATTATATATCTTGTTAGCTTATAATAATAGGCTTTAGCAATACTTTGCGGGAAAAAATTTCGTTGTGATTTTAATCATTAACACCACACACTATTATTTTTCACGTATTACCAACTTTTCATCGTGCTACACCAAATTTAAGTGCACACCTCCGCGCACCAATAGTTTTCCACTCATCCCAAATTTTACTCCGCAATGCAAAATCTTAGCTTGTACAACCGCACACCCTTATTTTCCACGCATCACAAGCTTTTCACTACGCATCACACATTTTTAGTGCGCACACCTATGCACATTCATTTTTATGTGCATTAATTCCTCGTGAATTCCACTACAAAAATTGGGGTTGTTGCCAAACGTTTCCCAATTTTCACCATGGAGATTTGAGAATTATGGAATTTGTTCAATTTCACTCTGATAAAACCAATTCAACCTCTGCAACAACAAATCACATGATTTATGATCCTAGACCATTCACCTAATTGGGTCATTATGTTGGTAGTATGGATGTCATTACACCAAAACCCGCAGGTTATTGGTAAACTCACCACTGCCAGATTTCAAGGATCCACGAGAGCCGATTAGTTCCTTTGTCACGATACACTGGGGAGCGCTGACTACTTGAAATTTTGTGCTACAATATCCCCCTCAGTGCGAGCTGAGTGTGTATCGAACTCATGACCTCTAGCTCTGATACCATTTGTTGGTAGTATGGTTGTCATTACACCAAAACCCGTGGGTTATTGGTAAACTCACCACCGCTAGATTTCAAGGATCCACGAGAGGCGATTAGTCCCTTATCACGATACACTGGGGAGTGTCGACTACTTGCAATTTCATGCAACACATTCCTCTGACGCTAATTATAGTGCAACCTGAAGAGAATGAGTTTTCCATAGGGAATATCTGTCCCTGATTGTTGAACTTGGACCATTCAGCTAACTGGGCCATTCCTCATGAACTAATCATAATGCAACCTAGAGAGAATGAGTATTCCCTACGGAATGACTATCCGGACCATTTCCTATGGAAATGAATTTCCTGTACCAACCTCCAAAATGATCCATTCTTCGAAACTACTCACAATTGTGAACTTCGAATGAATGACTTCCTGATGAGGCAAACCATTCTACTTAACGACTACTCAGAGTGACTGCCAAGAAGAATGATTATCCTAGACCATTCCCCCACACTAGACACAAGGGGAACCATTGTCTATGGTACATCGACAATCTATTAGACCATTTTCATTACGAAAATGATTGTCCGATCTGAACCATTTTCTGAACTAGAAAATGCCTATCCGTCAGAAATATCAAACCACTTTCTGAACTAGAAAGGAACTGCCCATCCTAGACCATTTTCCAAACTGGAAAATGACTATCCATAAATAAATAACATATCAGTGCTCCCTCCCAACTTGGGAGTAATCACTTCCTTTTCCAATAAGGAAGTCATCTCCACGAGCCCCAACTTGTCTCTTAATTACACAAACTTTCCATCTTGTATAGAGGCTTTACCAAAATATCTGTTATCTTCTCATGTGTGGAGATATACTGGAGAACCACTTCTCTCTTCTAGAATTTATCATAGAGAATATAATTCTTGATATCAATGTACTTCGGCTTGTCATGGAAAATCGGTTTCTATGAAAGCTTCACATAGCTCTGATCATTACAGTATGACATGGTCGAATTCAACACCTGATCAGACGATCCAAAAATCAACTCATTTGTTATGTACAAGCATCACAAGCTACAATATACTCTGCTTCTTTATTGTTGATTGCAATAGACTTATGTTTCCTGCTATCCCCTGACATCCTGGCAAAGCTCAAACCGAAACATATCCAAGTAGAACTTCTCATGTCATCTTCACTCCTTTCCAAATCTAAATTGATAAACTCATGCATTTGTATGCCATAGTTTAAACGTTCCAAAAAACAAATATCCGGCTGAGTATTCTCCAAATACATTAACAAGCCAATCAATTTAAAATACAGAGATGGGTCTACTGGATTAGAGTCTCTTCAACTTATTTATATATTTTATCATGGGATTTCTCCATGGATTTTCAATCCATTATCCTAGAATTCTGAGTAACCATTATGATACACTTTCTCTGTAATATGAATTTTTTTCCACACTTCTGCTTTATTTGAGATACTCTGCATCAAGCTGCTTTAATCCATACAAGGTCTTCTTCCATTTTCATACATGGGTCTCTTTTTGGTATAAGATTCTTTCTCAATTTTCTTTATTGGGAAGAAGAATGTTTTACATGTAAATTTAAATCCATGGATACTGCAAGAGGTATATCTGGTTTACTAGAACAAGCTGTCATCATAGTCTTCTCCCTCCCTCTAGAAGAACCTCTAGTTTTGAATCTCACAACTCTTCCATTCATATGTGTTTTTCACATTTTCCTACATACAATTTTCTTCATCACAAATTCCATTTATTCTGGTTGATTTCTTCTAGTGGGTTAAAACCAAGCCGATAGTATTATGATTCTTGGTATAATAACCAGTTTTTCTGGCTTTTCTTTATTTCTTGAAATCTTCATGTGCTTCCTCGTGTTCCTCTTTATCTTTTGGGTACATGGAGTATTCGATAGATTCCATGCCCTTCCATCCTAAAGATTCCAACTTCTTCCTTTCATCATAGGACTATGGATGTAGATGGACAACCAATGATACTTAAGACTTCTTTTCGAAGAAGACTTCTTCTAGAGTCAAATTGAGCATGTGTTGATTATCATTGTTGCTACTTTCAATGGGAACATGGACAGATAATTCATAATATTCATGGATTCTTCAATGGATCATATCATTTAGGATTAGCTCCCTCCTAATCCTCACTTCATGTATGATTGCATTCTCTTCTTTTGGAATTTTGTAATCAGCTCCCTCTATCTAAGAGTCCATGCTTCTGTCTACATCCTTATTGCCTTTTGTAAAGTGTCACAAGTCTTATTATATTTTCCTCTTGATTACTCACTTATTTTTCATTTGATTCCTTCTGGGTATCCTCAAGTTTGATTCTGATTTTGGCCTATCTGCCAGTTGTTACTTATATAATAAATTCCTCATTAATTCGCCAACATACTTCATCTTCTTGTAGTGATCGTAATAACAATCCTTATCTTGTTAGTCTTTCATAGGTAGTGTTTAAATGACCATATTTTCTTCTAATAAATATATATGCATGATATGTACAGGAAATATATAAACATGGTATGTACAAGAACTATGTAATAGAAGAATATTGTTACCTTGACTAGAAGAATAAGATTGTTTTATCCTTCTTTGATTTCTTTGAGGGTTCCCTTTCTTAAGAAATTGTTGCTTCATTTGTTTCCTTCGTTTTATTTAACTCAGGAAAATGGTTCCTGTAGTGACCATATTTTCAACAGTTGAAGCATTGTATTTTTGACATATCCTTTTATTGATTTGGTTTCTTCCTTAAGCCAAACTTCCTCTTATTGCTGAAATTCTTGAATTTTTCTATGAAGGCTTGACCATCATATTTATTTTGGGATTTTTGTTTTGCGTTAATCCTTGATTCTTCTTGTGCACAACAAGTACAAATTTATTAAAATGTGGGATACTCCTTTCTTGTGTTCATGCTTGTGGTAAATGCATCCCATGTCTTGGGAAGGCCATTGAGTACTATATTTACCAGTTCCTTTTTTGAGATGATTTCTTCAATAGCTTGTATTTGATTTATTAACTGAGATATTATCATAAAGTATGATGTTATGCTATCATCATCATTCATTTTCATGTCACCAAACCCATTCTTCATACTCATTACTTGTCCAATGTTTCTAACCGAGAAGAGGTTAGTTAGGGCATCATACATCTTCCTAGATGATTCAAGATGAGAGATGTAGGGTATCAAGTGGTATTTTACAAAGTCCACTATGATACTGATAGCGTTGATGTCATTTCCCCTGAACTTCTCCATAAATGCAACATTCTTAGGTTCCTTCTCTTTTCCCACTTCAAACTGTGGTTCAATGATATTGCTTTTCACGATATCCAACACTTTATTCTTGGCAAGGATGAGGTCAGTCCTTGTCTTCCATGCTATGAAGTTAGAAGCCCCTTCTATCTTGTTTTCTGAATTCATAGAGTAAGTCATGACTTCTTTGACTTGGTCAACCTTTGAATTTGACTTGGTCAACCTTTGACTTTGACCAAAAACTCAAAATTGATGTCTTGGCTTGTTGAGAGTACCAGGAGGTGCACTAGGCTAGGCCGCACTAGTGTTATGAGGAAAATATCTCTATGGCTAGGGTAAACCACAACAGATGGGAATGACTACATAAATCAACTCTATTCTCAAGTATGATATGTAAACAACTATCCTAGAAAGACAAGATAAAAGGCCTACCTCGTCTAGACATTCGATGAAGTCCACCATTGAGCACTTGACCCAAAGCAATATACCTGCAACTAGTCTTCAACAACCAAGCAAAGAAAGCATATGGTGATAATAAATGATGTTAGCACATTCAATAGAATAATCCATTAATAAACATGACAAATACGCCCATGGAATAATAATTCAAATATTTTCAAGATATCAATTGGACAGGAAAAGAGTATTTCTATTAATATATGATCAGCATAAGTGAAAATGTTACAGACTTTTGTGTTGGCACAGTTCGGAACCAAGAAATTAAGTTCCTTATAGTTGGGCCTCCACCACTTCAATCCTCCACCAAAGGCAAGATCATAAAAGAGAAACAATGAGTTTCTCAATCAATAAGGTAAGAGTTTGGGGGCTGAACATTGTGTTCAGACTTAAAGGACAAAAGGACGCAAACTCAATATGAAATAAATAATTTCTCCAGAGTAACTTTTCTCTCAAAGTTGAATTCTTTCTCCTCTTTTCCATAGCTCAGAATTGGCCCATTTATAGCCTTCAAATGGAAATTAAGGGCCGATTCGAAATGTTTTCTGTATATGGAAGGCCACAGATCATAGATCTTATGTCGTGACATTGAAACCCGACATTAATTTTCATTTTTGGGCACAAATCCTGATGTACGCGGGATGTAGTGGTGCATACTGCATATACACATGCTGTATAGTAGGCAAGGTGCATACATGTGGAAAAATATGTATTTTTAGCTCTGGGATTTACAAACAGGGATGCTAAGTCTACATAGGGAAATGTAAAAAGGCCTTATGTGCAAGATTGCATAGGGTGAGGCAAATATTCCTATAACAAATTCCCCCTAATGTGTGAGGTCAGAGGAGTATCTTTGATGGCCTAAATACATTATAAACAACCCATAAGTGGAGTGATGGAGAACCAACTGGAAGAACTAGTTGCTCATTACATTCTCCATTGACTTTGCATACATGGATGCCAATATAATTACACTGCAGATCCATGTGAAAATATACCAAACAACTATATGTGGCCATGAATAGGAAAATAAAAATGTCGTTACATGCCAAAGGCTGTCACAGTCATGAACAAGGCCCAATAGAACTAGTCTCAAAACCAATCTGAAGATATGTGTATACAATGGAGTACAATATGATCTCCCATGATCACTGAAGTCATGTAGGTACTGGTCCAATTAAAAGGAAGCAATAACTCAGGAATGTTGCAGCCTCATACTGATGTCTTCAAGTCTTCTACACAATATACAAAGGGTGAAATTCTACATCATGTGAATAAAGGAGTTGAGGTCGAACACAATGAGACATAATTTGATTACCATTCATTGAGGTATACCATTAACAAATGTGAGACAACCTACCAATAATGAAAGTATGTATCAAGTAGCTGAGTATATTCTTACAAGTGTGAATAAAGTAGTGAGTGTCGAACACCTAGAGAATTCATCGATCAAGAGACATTGATGTATTCCCAACTGTTGATGGTGAGAGAACCTGCCACTGATGACTGCAATACTCAAGGTACTCATAAGACTCTAGGTCTCGTTTCTAGAATAGATGAGATGAAGTCAATGGAAGGAGATCCATTGAAAGGACATAATTAAGGAATCTATCATCAGTCAGTATGAGGTACAAAGCATGAGATTTATGATTTGGAGGAAATCGAACGAAGAACATGTTCATGAACCAATGACCCTATGCATCTTTCACATGTGCCAAGTGAAAGAGATACACGAAAAAGACCCTTTGAATAACATCCAATAAGGAAAACTTCCGACAAAGGCAAGGAAACCACCAATAAGGATAATGACATCCAAGACACTGCATGAATCCCAATGTGTGAATAGATGTCATCAAACACAAGGGAAACCACCCAGTCAATGACCAATGATGAAATGTCAACTGTTGGGTTCAAGGTTACCTACCGATGATGAAAGTAGGACTAGGGTGCATGATAGGACTACAGTACCATGTGATTCTGAGACAAACTAGGGGTATGGCCGACATGCAAATTTAAGAGTTCCGAGAAGTGGCTGACACAGGTTGATAGACTTCCTTTGAACAAGAGCATGAGACATATAGAAGACTTTGGTAGCATAGACTTGAATGATGAAACAATGAGATGCATGAGGCATCAATGATATTCTCCATAGGGACTGGAAGAGTAACCACTCGGTAGAGAAGACTCTGTAATGATCTCAACTTCCTAAGGCCATGTTAAACCCAAAATTATGGTGACAAATGGACTCAATAACTTTGTTCTCTGTTCAAAGGAGACACAATTGCTGCCAATATAAGATAATACTCCCTTCCCACCCATCTTTTTTTTTTTTCATAGATAAATGAATGTTATGATACAGAGGAGGAAACGAGTGTCACAAGTAAGAAAAACTAGTTCCAACAATGGAACATACCTATGCTCAATGAAAGGATATGCATGCAAGAAATGGACACTCAGGGGAATGTTCCCTCCTAGGTATAGGGTTTCAAATTACGAAGGATATAAATGAGGCTATGCTTGGTTGAGTATGAAAAAATGTTGAGGAAAATGGTTTATAATGCAAAGTGAGAACCAACTATAGGATCAATACTAAAAGCAAGGGCATGAGATGCAATCAAAACTTAACACCAAAAAATGTCCTTTTTTATGACATTTAGTCTACTTGGTGTGAAAACGGGATAAATTTGTGCCAAATATATGTCCTTTCAAATCCAATTTACGAGTGTGAAAGAGACAAGTTCACTCGGCAATCTTTTTTTTTTTTGAAGACGAGTTGGAAAATAGATTAAATTAAACTTGGATGGGAGTCCTCTAGGTATAAGGCAACATGTTTATGAGTGATAAATGAGTCTCAACATAAAGTCATGTACTAGTTATAAGGAACTCTCGGTCCTATGGAAAAAATATCTGCATGGGCACCAAATGAGATAGGGGATTTAACTAGGGCACTCATGTTTGGTAAGTCTCTACCACTTGATAACGACACTACTTATAGCAGATGGAAGGTTCTATGTCGCAACAAATGGGTTCATACCTAAGGCATAAAAAGTGACAATTATACAACAATGCAAAAAATGCATGATGGATTGGATACCTATCCTATATGTTGGGTAGTGAAAATACCTTCCTGTGGTGACGAACGACCAACATAACATTGAAATACGCAAGAATCCCTGGTGAAAACTACAAAAACAAACTCAATCATCCTTTGTGTTAGTCCATTAGGAGAAAAATGGCTCAAAACTATAGAAAGTGGGTAAAAACTATTATAAATAGTAACAAAACCAAAAATTACTATGTCATTTTGACTTTTTACTCAAATAGTGAAAATTGGACCAAATTACCTCCAAGATTCAACTGGTGATTGTGGGAGCGTCAGGCGATGAAATTAGAAACCGTTTGGACCAGGTAATTCATCTTCCCCTCCTCTTCCTTTCTAGTGGATTAAATTTTTAAATTAGGTTTCAAATTTTGATTAAATTAGGGCGAAAAATGGGTAACTCTGTGTGGGATGCCACTTATCGGGTTGCATATACGTTTGGTTATACACGACTGTGAAAACTACAAGGTGCATATACCCATCCCTATACGCGACTATAAATGAAGAATATCATGTACAAGTTCGTAATCAATAAATTCTATGGTTGCTAACTTAAATTTTGACTTTTATCTGGTTGGGTGGTGCTAGAATGGTGGGAAAGGGAGCACGGGGAGGTAGATGTTGCTGTGGATAGAGATCCAGGAGCCCAAATGGCCTTGAAAAGATGCAGATTATATAAATTTTGGGCACTCAAAGTTATGAGGGCCTAGGTGAGGTTGCTTGAGATGCTTATGGGTTACTAGGACCCTGACAGTGAAAGCTTCAACCTCGATGGGAAACCATTGAGGATTGAAGTAGAGGATATCTAATTTTTGGCAGGATTATCACACCGGGGTGAGGTTGTAAACATAAAATAACGAGGATAAGGGAGAGGAATGAAAATAAAGGAGTACATAGACGCACACTGTGTAGCAAGGACTCCTGAGGTCGGGATTCAACTCCCCATCTGAGTGATAAACAATCTCAGCCTCAAGATTGTTGTCCTCGTGTTAACCAAAATCACAGGCTCGAATTCATTGCACCAGGCATTGAGACCACTCATGTTATATGTTGTAGAGTGCTTGAGACCCACAATATATGATTGGTGTACCTCACTACTGGTTAATATGAAGAGCCAGCTGATAGAGTGCAAATAGGGTAGCAAGAGAAACTTTGGGTTCGCCTCTATCTTATGCAGTTTCTTCTTCGATCAGGTTCCAGGTTTGGGACCTAAAGTCAAGATTATTTCGAGAGGACCTCACGATCGATCCATGGCACGGTGGACTGGGGTAATGAGACGACAAGGGGGAGGTAGGGTTCCCACACCCTACAACGAGGATTTGTTCCATTGCTGGCAGCGGCAAGTCATTTCTCCGGATGACTATCCCTATGTAGGGATCGACTTCAAAGGAGACTCTGACATGCCACTCCCACCAGGGACCGCCTACGGGGACATAGGTATGTCAAATGTTTTTAAATATTTCTTTTTTTTTTGTATTTTTGGATAGTGAAACAAATGTTTTTTTGGATGATGCTTAAGTACTAGCTAGACACTTGTGTGATGCAGACGTGGGTCTGTGATGGCCGAAAGGGATTCCTAGAAATCATCAAAGGAACCGGGGAGACAACGCGACAAGAGGAGAAGCTAAGAGATTCCTTCAAAATGTGTAGGATTACGATGGTTCAGGTAGAGGATCTGCCAAAATCCATGCAACGAAAAATGGTTGGTGTGACCAGAGATTGGGTGTGACTCTTTTCGTGTCTCGCAAACACTGTAGTTTGTTACCATGAAGCACATCCAACACCACAGGCGTAGATGTCGTGGATGTGTTAGTCTCGGTTTTATAAGTGTATTGAGGGTGTTAGCCCCAATTTTGTACTATAAACACCATATTATTTCAAATATATACAAAATAGGGATCTTCGGGTTTACTTATATTTAAAATGTGTACATTGATGAGATGGTTTTCTTTGCTTTAGTTATGTGACAAATGGAAATCTAAAAAAAATATAATAGCATAAGCATAGGATACATGATTAGAACTCCTAGGAATGTTATAATAAGTAATAAAATCAAATTGTCGTTCTAAAATATGTACCCGTAGGAATCGTCAGATTAAAGTAGGATCACACACATGGTAATTGTCATTAAAATGACATACTACTAACTTGGAATCTAGGAGAACCTCTAAAGAGAGAATACCATGTGAAATAGCATTGCGCAAAAGTTCTATAACGACACTATATTCGGCTACATTATTCGTGGATGGCCCTAGGCATATACCACCTGAAGACACCAGTAGACCCTAGGGTGAGTAAACCACCCAAGCGGTGGAAGACAAGTTCCATGTATGATGACAGGCTCTATCTATGAATCATAAGTAGACCGAAGACTCCATTGACATCTGCCAACCAATGGAAAAATCGATAAGCAAGATAAAGATGAAAATAAATGGAAACAATATATACACTAAATTACATTAGTATACAAAGAGTTCCTCTCAATATTGGGGCTTAAGTGTAATATCTTTTCAATTAGATCCCATTCCTGGGCTCAACCAACATATTCCCTTCATAATATTCTAACTCATAGGCTCCTTTTTCTAAGACACGTCGCACGATATAGGGACCGTGCCACATGGGTTTAAACTTTCTTGTCCCCAACGTTTCTTTGGCTTGATCACACAACAGGACCAAGTCACCCTCAACGTACAATCAAGGACAGACATACTTATCATACTGGACCTTGACACATCTTTTTGCGCCTCGATAGACATAGAGGCATCTTGACGTTGCTCGTAAAGACTCTCTATGTGTACAAAGCATAGCTTGAGATTGAAAGTGTCAAGTTGGAGTGCGACTTCCAACTTAAGAGAAGGGATTTTGCATTCAATAGGTAAAATCAACTCCACACCACGTACTAACTGGAAAGGGTAAAATCCGGTGGCAGTCTTGACCAAGGTTCAGTATGCCCAGAGTGTGGGATATAGCATAATGTGCCACTCAGACTTACTTTGGCTGATAGTTTTTTGCAAAATGGTCTTGAGAGACATGTTGACGGCCTCTTCTTTTCCATTTTACTGGGGGTAATAAGGAGAAGAATTAGCATGTATAAACCCCAGTTTAGATGCTAGTTGTTCCATCATTTTGTTCTGAAAGTGACTACCATGATCAGTGACAATGTCACTGGGGATACCATACCAGGCAATAATCTGATTGAATGCGAAGAAGGTGGCAGTCTTCCCATCATATTTAATTGTAGGCATGTACTCATCCCGCTTAGTAAAGTAGTCGATGGCCACGATAATGTGTTTATGCCCCCCAGTCGAAGTTGGGTTGCAATGCATGAAGTCCACCCCCCACTTGGTGAAGGGACCGATGGTAATGACTGGGTGAAGAGGGGTTGGATGCGAGTCCATTTTCTGAGTGAACACCTGGTAGGGGTGACACTTCCTAATCGCTTCAATACAATCTTTAAAGATAGAAGGCTAGAAATAACCGGCTCGCAAATATTTTTGGGTTGTTGCAAGCCCAGATAGTTGACCACCACAAACCCCAATGTGGAAATCATTTAGGAATGAATCAGCTTCTCCTTTAGTTAAAAAATGATGCAATATATTTTCTATTCCTCGGTGATATAAAGTGTCACCAACGATAGTATAATTCTTAGCCTGGTATCTTACACGTCGTCGGTCATCTCATGAGAGATGTGTTGACGGGTGAAATTGACCGCTTGTCAACTGGAGGAGTGAATCCGGTCTGGGGTTGTCTAAATAACCCAATCCATTTGGATTAATCCACTCCGATGGGTTTAATGGCTCTGTTAGCCGATCTAAGTCCTACGAAAGTGAAAAGACAAAAAAAAAAGAAACTAACTAAATTAAAAAAAACAGCGATTGAAAATTATATACACATCTAATATATTCACAGTTTGCTAACTAATATTTATAAAATAGTAATTCTACTTATTAAATGTACCGTGTATCGATGTGATTAAATCTCTATTGTATGTACAATATTCACAAAATGCAAATTTTGATCGAAATCTGCAAAATCATATATGAATTGACTTATCACAGCGAAGTTGATTTTTTATAACTTCTATAAACAGAAAATGAAATAGTAGCTATCTAGTTGAGAAATAAAAATAACAATCGATACGATGTATTGGACTACAGGAAATTCTTATATTAATTAAATTAATAAATGAAACTAGTAAAGTGACCTGAAGTATTATCTCCTATTCTTCCTGTGCATAGCATCTACGTTTGTTGTTTGATGAGGCCAACCCGCACCAGATTTTACCAATGCTTATCGTAAACATGAAGCAATAACGCTTTGAATGATAATGACAGAACAAGTAAGATATGTAGCAAAAACAATTTATCATTTGACAAATGATCATATTCAGATAAATCTGAGTATGAAAATTTGCATATAACTGTTCATTGAATAAAGAGGATCAACCTTCTAATCATCAAATGTGAACAGATTAATTGTTGTATATAAAAAGAGAGACATAAAACATGGACACTATATAAATCCCATCACATCAACCTGTAACAAATTATGATATCTAAAGTAGTCAAAATTTGATTACAAATCGAAATGAGCAAACCTTGAACAAAAAATATGATATATTGAAGCTAAAGCTGTGCAAATATCCACTTTCATTCAAGTCTGATAATCACAAATCCATAGTTTCTGCTCCCAGGCAGCGATGGGTCTTAGTTTACAAAAAAATACATTTATAAAGGCCACAGGATCTAAACACTTCCTATGGAAATCATCAAATCAGTTCCAAAAATTATGGGGAATACAATCTCCCAAATTCCCATTGTTATCCAAAACTAACATCTTAATCTAAAACCACGTAAAGAAATAGCATGTTCAGAGATGCCACTAGCGATCCAATCTCCTTTAGAATTCGTATGTACCTGTAAACGCACAAGAATACATGATTTCAGATTGCATTTTAGTTGTAAAATCAAAGAATTCGAATTTTAGTAACTAGCTACAGAATCTCATGATTCTGTAGCTAGTTATTATTATAAACAGAATCGTGTTTTATCAATTCAATCAAAACATAAATAGATGCAATTTGAGCAAACAAATCTTGTATGCTAATACAAAATAAAAACAAAATCATCTTAAAATTACTTTTAAAATACCATACCTCAGATTCAGGGATTCGTATTAATCAAGCTATTTTCGAATTCACAATGGCAGTGGCTGCCTCCACATTCTTAAAGACAACAGAACCTGTGGTATTCTATTTTTTATCATTAGATTGAGCTACATTTTGCAATCTATCGTTCTCCTTAGTTAGCAAATTCACTCGGTCCTCCAAAGACTTGATCAAATATTGGAGCAAAGGGACGTCTCTGTAATATCGGTCGAGCCACGACTGACATTCGTTGCACTGTGGTTGAACAGGCTGTGTATTCATGGGTGAGGAACTTCTTATTTGACCTGTAGGTTCTCTGTCGAGTTTGATCCCAGGGAATTTGGGGTTGTCTCTAAGACACGGTGGGAGGTTCGTCACATAGTCATAGGGCTTAACTGAGCAAAGTCTGTGTGAGTATGGATACTCTTCGGTTAGAAACCGTTCGATTTCGGAATCAGAATCTTCACTTAACATAATTGGTTTTTGGTCTGTGTTTTCTTTAGGTTTATTATGAGCACACTGTGAAACCCAGTGCGCGGTATTTTTACCCTTGTAATTGATATCACTGTTACCTTTACCCTTTTTCCTTGCAGACTTTTTAATAGTAATAGGCTTACCACCATCTTTTGGACATGAATCAAGCATGTTGTCAGATTGGGTAGTGTTCGGGTAGGTCGAGGGTTCAACAAAGGGCAAGAGCGAAGGAGGGGGAATGACAGGACCGACAAGGGTTTTTGTAACAATTGATTTGTCAACTTGTCCTATTTCAGGACTAGCAAAACCATTCCTTAACACGAAAGTGTCCCAACAATCGCCATTCAACTTCAACTGATGAACCATAATAATTTTAATTAAACAGTGGTGGAAGAGGCTGGAGTCAGATTTCTCCCTTTTGAAACGCTTAGCCATTTTGTATAAACTCCGAAGGAGAAAATATGGCATGTTTAAGGGAAAATCGATAAAACTCATGAGCAACCGCAAGTGGTATAAGAAAACTAAACCGTATCTACCCTCACAGGTAACGAACTGCTTGACAATAGCTAACAAATTGTGCCATCTAGGTTTTAGAGCTGTAACGGGCATACCTTTTTCAAAACTGTTAATCTTCCTTGAGGTACACAACAGTGACCAGGGAACTTCGTCAACCTTTGATTTTTTAAACCATTTTTGTCCCACGGCTGGCAGACCAGTGGCTGAGCTAATGAAATCTTCGTTTAACTCGAGTTGGACGTCCCCAATTTTGGCTCTGCAACCATCGAGCTTTAGCGCGAATTGTTGAGAAATTGTCAGGTTAAAACCCTCGAACTTCTCAACAAAGGCCCGCCAACCATTCCTCTCTAAGTCCTCTCAGGAATTATCAAACAACAACAAAGTTTGGACACCGTTGGGTTCGATTCTCACTACTAGAGTCATAGCTAATAGCAAAAAATCAACAAGGTATTTGGCGATAGGGTTTGACAGGATAGACACAGAACCATTGTCCCAAAGCTTCCCCAACACAATGCAAAGGTAGCTCAAAATGCAAGGGCAGAGCGTTAATTCTATGCGTGCGAGGATAGTGGTGTATATCGAGGCCATGAAAGAACATCATATCAGGCTGTACTTGGAATGGCGCCTTGGTGTAATGGTATATTCAAATCATAACAGTGCATATCCAAAAAAAAATTGATCAACATATCAAATGAACCATTACATACCCACGATTTGACCCAAAAATCAATGTGTCAAACAAACCATTGTGTCAAAGATTTTATAAATCAACACCATATTAACAATAGTCAAATGTATAAATGTTTGGTGTTTCGATAAATATGTAACCAGTGGTGTGTTTGAGGTCAAGGAGTTATAACCACGTAAACAAGTAGGTTCATGATAAACCAAATGATCATTAATCCTTTGATGTAATCAACATGGATTCCAATTGTGGGTTTTCACGCTTGCAGTTGTGAAAACGAAAACGAAAAGCAGGTATGCAAAAAGTGAAGAATAAAGATATCATTTAAACAATTGCGATGATTAATGAGGGTTTAAAAACCTTGTGTAGGAAGCTTGTAAAAAAAGATAGAGATTAATGTGGCTGCCAACAATGGCGACACACTGGTAGAAGCAGTTATCTCTGCCAAACGAATAAGTCTAGATTAGGATAATGAGAAAAACTCCAACTCTAAAACAACCAGAAAACTGTTTGAACATCATTATCAATCATAAAAAATTCCAGTTTCAAATTGCTTGTTATTTTAAAAGATGAAAACTAATGACAATCTTAACAAAAGCGAGCCACGATATTAAGGTTAAAATATCCAATACTGTTGACAGAGCCACTGCTACCAGCAGGCGTCCATAGCCTTGACAGGGATGCCATTTAACCCACTCCAATATCTGTATCCTGCCAAGAAGTTCCAGATCAGAACAAAGGACATTTAAGGTCAAAAGATTCCATATCTGAGAATTTTCATATACCTGACATTGCTTCGCTGCCAGCGGGCCTTTTCAGTACCCCGACGAAGTTATCTTGGCATCATGCATGCATTTACCCACTGCCAGTAGACTTGTTTGACATTTACCTTGACATTTATCTTGTCATCATGCATGCATTTACCTTGACATTTGATAATGCTTCCTATTTGGCTTCGCTTCCTATTGTTCAGTATCAAATACTAAACAATCAAGGATACCAAAACGAGTAATAATATTTGAATTCAAAAAGACAATTACCTAGCTGGTATTTACAACTTTTAATGGGGCAGCTTCGGACCACCTAGTGAAGCAATCTGTGGCTGTTATGATAAACTTATGCTGCTGTGAGGATGGTAGATTGATCGGACCTATAATATCAAGACCCCACTGCTGAAAAGGGGAGTCTACTGAAATAGGGTGCAGAGGGAAGGCTGGTTTCTGTATCCGTCATGATGCTTTTTGACAAATAACACACTTGTGACACAAGGCATGAGCATCTTTAAAAAGTGTAGGCTAGTAATAACCTGCTCTTAATACTTTATGGGCAGTGGTATCTCCACCAAAATGCCCACCAGCTTCTCCTACGTGTAATTCTAATAAAACCTTTTTTGCTTCATCTTTCTCAAGACAGCGCATTAGTACTCCATCAAAATTTTGACAAAATAGAATACCATTAATCAATTGAAAGGAGGCAAATTTCAATCTTAGCGCTCTTTTTTTAGTGGAATCCAGGTGACGGGGGGCTGACCCATTTTCAAGACAGAATTTTATATCATCATACCAGGGACTAACAGGGTTTTGTGCACAACAGATTAAATTTTGGTAGTGTTGTCCTAGGTTTGACATATCATTTTCCTCTTGTTGTCTTGCCACTGAGTCAACGACTAACTTGCATATCCCTTGACCTCTCACTATTTGTGCTGGGGTGATTTCTATGTCATACTCTTGTAAGGAGGTGACCCAGTTCACCCTCTTTTCGCCTAGTTCTTTCTGTACTAACATATTTCTGACGGTCGGGTAAGAGACGATAATTTTCGTCCTAGATTTCAAAAGATAAGATCAGAAATGATTAACTGCTTTAAAATCAGCATAGGCTTGCTGATATACTGCTGGGTAATTAAGTTCTACACCTTTGAAGGCTGAGCTCATAAAGGCAATTGGGACTTCATTGTTTTCAACGTTCTTTTGAGTTAGGACAACAACGTAGGAGATATCAGAAGCAAATGTGTAGAGAGTGAAGTCTTGCGAAAAGTCGGGGCTCATCAGAGAAGGAGCGTCTATTATGGACTTTTTTATTGAATTAAAAGCTTGGTTTTCCAATGGTCCCCAATGATATTGTATATCCTTTTTTATTAAGTTCTGTAAAGGTCTCACCATTTATGAAAAACTGGGGACGAATCTCCTGACAAAGTTTATCTGGCCTAAGAAAGACTGCATAGACTTTTTTGACGAGGGAGGGGGGAGTTTCAAGATGACTTGAGTCCTTTTAGGGTCGATAATCATCCCTTCACTTGATACAATAAATCCTAATAGCTTACCTTGTTCTACTGCGAAGATAGATTTTTTAGGATTCAAGGAAATGTCGTACTTACGACATCGTTGTAGAACGGATCTTAAATGAGCTAGATGATCAACTTTGTTTTTCGAGAATATAGTAACGTCATCCAGGTAAACTATGACAGATTGATTGATTAAGCCTCGGAAAGCAATATCCATCACTCTCTGGAAAGTGGCACTAGCATTAATGAGTCCAAAGGGAATTTTTCTATAAGCGTAGGTTCCCCATGGAGTGCGGAAGGTAGTTTTAAGCTGGTCTGGAGGAGACATCAAGACTTGGTTATACCCTGAGAAGCCATCCAATAAGAATAATCTTTCAGAGCCAGATGCCTGTTGAAGGATCTGTTCCATGGGTGGGACAGGGTAGTTGTCTTTATTAGACGCTCGATTAAGATTTCGGAAATCGACGTATAGTCGGATTTCACCACTCTTCTTCCGGAAAGGGAAAAGATTAGAGACCCATTGCGTGTGCCTAACTGAGAAGATTATCTTAGTGTTCAGGAGTTTATTTAATTCTTTTTTTACGGTCGATTCGAGTTTTGGGTGCATTTTCTTAACTTTTGTTGAAAAGGTAAGGTTTGGGGTTTCATAGGAATAACGTGTTGTATGAAGTTAGGATCAAAGGTTTTTAGGTCGTCATACGTCCAAGAAAAAACATCTTTGAATTCCTTAAACAATTTAAAAAATGCCACTTTCTCTTGTTCAGAACACCCCACCCCTAAATTAATGCACTGTGGATTGTCTTTAGTTCCCAAGTTTACTTTTTCATACGTTAAAGAGGAACTATTTGTTTTACAGTTCACTGATTTTTTGAATTTGTCTTGAAGATCATAAAATTTTTCTAATCTAACTACAGATTTAGGGACAAAATTTACCATGTCCGATGAAGATTCAAGAGATCTTGGATCTGGCATTACCATGAAGTCACGAAGATTCTCGTCATGAGTACATTCGTCGATCATTGCGCCTTGGAAAGTTTCTTCCATATGCAGGAAACTAATAATTTGTTGATCGTCATCGAAGACTCTCCAATTTGTGATGTTGTCAGGTACGGATGGCCTGAACAACAGTTCGACGGAGAATGCATTCGGAGACAAGCCTTATGAAGGAAAGAGTTTCGAAGCTACATTATCTAACAAATCGGCTTCCGAATTATTCAATCTAGGAATAGAATTTATGTTAAAAGCAAAAAACTTATTCATCAAATTCCATACCTCTGATTGGTAGCTTTTAAGATGCGGAGATAAACAGTGGATAGAATTTTTTACCTGTCTAACCACGATTTCCGAATCGTCAAAGACAGTCAAATTTTGAATGTTCATATCTAATGCTTTCCTGAGGCCTTGCAATAAAGCCTCATATTCTACTGTGTTGTTTGTACATTCAAACTCTAACCTGCATGCAATCAGGGTTTTGTTACCTGCTAGGTCAATAATCACGTAGCCCGCACCAGCTCCTTCCTTGGATTTTGACCCGTCAAAATAAAGAGACCATGTCTGATTTTTGTCGGGTGCATGTGACCATTGAGTGGAAGCTGCTGGCTGCATATATGTCACAATTTCAGACTGCTGCTCCGGGCTAGTGATAGCGGAAGTTTCGACCGTGAAATTGCCGAAAAAGGTATCCATCCCTTGTATTTCGGGTGAATCGGCAAAAGGTGTAAATGGTTCATTGGGATCATTTAAATATGTCACTGTGAATTTTAGGTAACGTTCACGATTTACCTTGATTCTGTTGGGCTTTCCATTCTCGGGCAGCAACAAGTGAGACCAATCTGTCGTGAAATAGTCGTGTAGTTGTTCTAACCAGTCTCTGCTTAAAAACAAACCACAAACTTCTGGAATATCTACAAAAATAATATCAATTACTTGATGAATTTTGGGGTTAGACGATAATCTTATAAGCACATTCCTTAATTCGCCTATAACTTTAACACTAGTTCGATCAAGTTGAATGATCTTTAAGGTGGATGGTTGAACTTCAGCATTAATCTTTTGACACACAGACCACGCCATTACGTTGGATGACACTCCTGAATCTACCATACAATTGTGTACGTTCCTATTAAAGATTTCAAAAGTTAACAAAAATGGAGGGACGTTTCTGCAAGTACTAATGGTGGAAGCTTGTTGCTTTTTACCCACAGCCTCTAAAACTAATTTATCTACATTTGTTACATTATTTACAGGAATGTCTCTCTTCTCGTGAGGATCAGAAGTATTCTTAGAGGAGGCCTTCTAAGGAACTTTTGGGTTGTTCTGAAAACCTTTGTTACTGCTTGGATTGTCATTTTTGTTGTTCTCTGCGATATTCTGTAACATTTTTTGTAGCAGAAACAAGAATTTTAATAATTCATAAACAGAAATGTTAGCCCTTAACTTTTTTAGATCTTCAACTAAATCATAATCTAAGCCTGGGTTCGCATTATTCTGTTTAGTCTTAGTTGTTATAGACTGTTTTGGGGCAAAGTCGTCGTGTTTTCAGAAGAAGGCTTGTTTGTTGTCTTACTCCTAGTATTGTAAGGATGTACTGTCTCGAAATTAGCTTGAAAAATGCTATCCAAGAAGTGTCCAAAAATGTTCGAACAGGATTCATCTTCTTCTACTATCTCTTGTTCAGCTACTTCCTCAGGGATCAAGAGGCATCAAGTTATCCTTCTAGAATCGTTTGAATAGTGAATTGCAAGCTTTCTAGATTTAAGCCTTCAGTGTTTGAATTAGGTCGATTGGTGGGAAAAGGCTTCCTAAACGGGGGTTTGTAAGGCCCTTTACTTGAAGAAGCTTCTTCGACCGCCCTTTTCAAATCTATAACTTGATTTTGACAGTTTTTGAACGAATTTTTGTAAGTTTTCTAGATCAGAGTTTTCCGGTTGCGTTTTGTATTGGGCAGGTTTAGGGGGGATTTCGATTTTCTTTTTGGAAGATGAACTAGTCTCTATTTCGTTGCTAGTAGTGTCTTTTAAGCTGAGGATGTCTTTATCGATCTGACTGGCTTCTTCGAAGGCCTCTAACAATGTAGATTTCTTAGATCTCTTTACTTAAATGGCTATACATTTATGTAAGTCTTTCGTATAATATGCTATGATAAGATTCTCAGCAGGCATCGAATCCGTAGGGATTCGGTTCTTCAGTGTTATGAATCTTTGGTTAAAGTCTTTGATTTTCTCTTTGGGGTTCATTCTTAAACTAGAAATCTCCATGACTAGAACTTCTAGGGACTTGTCGTCTCCAATCTTCTCAAGAAAACAGGATTCAAACTTCTCCCATGACACAATGGTATGGGGTTGTTGGGCAAAGTACCAGGTAGAGGCATTTCCCTCGAAGGTGTAGGGAAACAATCTACATACTACGTCTTCATGCTCAACATTACGGAGTCTAATGGCTAACATAAACTTTTTGATGTGATCTTCGAAGATCTGTTTAGAGTTCGGGTCAAATTTAGGGAGCCACTTCTCCGGGTGTTTGGGTAAGGGATGCTGAGGCCTGGGTACGACCACTGCATCTTGGTCAAGCCAGGGTTTGGCGGGATTTTTCTGGTTGGCCATTGGTGTGGGTGGTGTCAAAGGCTAGGATGAGGAACTGCCTTCGTCATAGGATTCTTCTCTAGAAGAAGAAGGGGATGAAGGAGGTGGTGAGGGTGGTATACTAGATCCTCTTGCTACAGGAGTGAGGATTGGATCTGTAGGGTTTAAAGTGAGGTTAGTGCCTCCAAGTTTTTCTCTGATATCAGAGAAATCTAATGGTTGGTCCAAAGGTCGGTTTGGTTGTCTTAAATGGGCGAAGGCACTATGTGTTCTTATGAGAGATTGGCGGACAATCTCTTGTACGTCACCACCTGTAGGATTTGGAGTTACTGGTTCAACTGTGATCCATAGATATTCGTTTGATGTGGTTGTTGTTTGAGGGACAATGTTGTCATTTGAATGACTTATTGTCACTATAGGTGAGCGGGTGGGTGGTGGAGGAGTCTTATGACCACCTCATGCCATTAATAATTTTCAGGCCCTCCTTCTAGCGCCATTTGTTGACGGGTGAAATTGACCGCTTGTCAACTGGAGGAGTGAATCCAGTCCGGGGTTGTCTAAATAACCCAAGACATTTGGATTAATCAACTCCGACGGGTTTAGCGGCTCCGTTAGCCTATCTAAGTCCTATGAAATTGAAAAGACAAAAACTAAAGAAACTAACTAAATAAAAAAAAACAGCTACTAAAAATTATATACACATCTAATATATTCACAGTTTGCTAACTAATATTTATAAAATAGTAATTCTACTTATTAAATGTACCGTGTATCGATATGATTAAATCTCTATTGTATATACAATATTCATAAAATGCAAATTTTGATCGAAATCTGCAAAATCATATATGAATTGACTTATGAAAACGATGCTAGTGTTTTTTATTTTTAATAACTTTTATAAACAGAAAATGAAATAGCAGCTATCTAGTTGAGAAATAAAAATAACAATCGATACGATGTATTGGACTACAGGAAATTCTTATATTAATTAAACTAATAAATGAAACTAGTAAACTAACCTGAAGTATTATCTCCTATTGGTCCTATGCATAACATCTACGTTTGTTGTTTGATGAGGCCAACCCGCACCAAATTTTACCAATGCTTCTCGTAAACGCGAAGTAGTAACGCTTTGAATGCTAATGACAGAACAAGTAAGATATGTAGCAACACCAATTTATCATTTTACAAACGATCATATTAAGATAAATCTGAGTATGAAAATTTGCATATGATTGTTCATTGAATAAAGAAGATCAACCTTCTAATCATCAAATGTGAATAGATTAATTGTTGTATATAAAATGAGAGACATAAAACATGGACACTATAAAAATCCCATCACATCAACCTGTAACAAATTATGATATCTAAAGTAGTCAATATTTGATTACAAATCGAAATGAGAAAACCTTGAACAAAAAATATGATATATTGAAGCTAAAGCTGTGCAAATATCCACTTTCATTCAAGTCTGATAATCACAAATCCATAGTTTCTGCTCCCAGGCAGCGATGGGTCTTAGTTTACAAAAAAATACATTTATAAAGGCCACAGGATCTAAACACTTCCTATGGAAATCATCAAATCAGTTCCAAAAATTATGGGGAATACAATCTCCCAAATTCCCATTGTTATCCAAAACTAACATCTTAATCTAAAACCACGTAAAGAAATAGCATGTTCAGAGATGCCACTAGCGATCCAATCTCCTTTAGAATTCGTATGTACCTGTAAACGCACAAGAATACATGATTTCAGATTGCATTTTAGTTTTAAAATCAAAGAATTCGAATTTTAGTAACTAGCTACAGAATCTCATGATTCTGTAGCTAGTTATTATTATAAACAGAATCGTGTTTTATCAATTCAATAAAAATAGAAATAGATGCAATTTAAGCAAACAAATCTTGTATGCTAATTCAAAATAAAAACAAAATCATCTTAAAATTACTTTTAAAATAACATACCTCGAATTCAGGGATTCGTATTAATCAAGCTATTTTCAAATTCACATTGGCAGTGGCCGCCTCCACATTCTTAAAGACAACAAAACCTGTGGTCTTCTGTCTTTTATCATTATCTTGAGCTACATTTTGCAATATATCGTTCTCCTTAGTTATCAAATTCACTCGGTCCTCCAAAGACTTGATCCGAGATTGGAGCAAAGGGACGTCTCTGTAATATCGGTCGAGCAACGACTGACATTCGTTGCACTGTGGTTGAACAGGCTGTGTATTCACAGGTGAGGAACTTCTTATTTAACCTGTAGGTTCTCTGTCGAGTTTGATCCCAGGGAAGTTGGGGTTGTCTCTAAGACACGGTGGGAGGTTCGTCACATAGTCATAGGGATTAACTGAGCAAAGTCCGTGTGAGTATGGATACTCTTCGGTTAGAAACCATTCGATTTTGGAATCAAAATCTTCACTTAACAGAATTGGTTTTTGGTCTATGTTTTCTTTAGGTTTATTACGAGCACACCATGAAACCCAACACGCGATATTTTTACCCTTGTAATTGATATCACTATTACAGTTACCCTTTTTCCTTGCAGACTTTTTAACAGTAACAGGATTACCACCATCTTTTGGACATGAATCAGGCAAGTTGTCGGGTTGGGTAGTGTTTGGGTAGGTTGAGGGTTCAACAGAGGGCAAGAGAGAAGGAGGGGGAATGATAGGCCCGACAAGGGTTTCTGTAACAACGGATTTGCCAACTTTTCCTATTTCAGGACTAGCAAAACCATTCCTTAATAGGAAAGCATCCCAACAATCGCCATTCAACTTCAACTGATGAACCATAATAATTTTAATTAAACAGTGGTGGAAGAGGTTGGAGTCGTCTTTCTCCCTTTTGAAACGCTTAGCCATTTTTTATAAACTCTGAAGGAGAAAATATGGCATGTTTAAGGGAAAATCGATAAAATTCATGAGCAACCGCAAGTGGTATAAGAAAACTAAACCGTATCTACCCTCACAGGTAACGAACTGCTTAACAATAGATAAAAAATTGTGCCATCTAGGTTTTAGAGTTGTAACGGGCATACCTTTTTCGGATCTGTTAATCTTCCTTGAGTTAAACAACAATGACCAGAGAACTTCGTAAACATTTGAGTTTTTAAACCATTTTTGTCCCACAGCTAGCAGACCAGTGGCTGAGCTAATGAAATCTTCGTTTAACTCGAGCTGGATGTCCCCAATTTTGGCTCTACAACCATCGAACGTTAGCATGAATTGTTGAGCAATTGCCAGGTTAAAACCCTCGAACTTCTCAACAAATACCCGCCAACCATTCCTCTCTAAGTCCTCTCAGGCATTATCAAACAACAACAAAGTTTGGACACCATTGGGTTCAATTCTCACTACGGGAGCCATAGCTAATAGCAAAAAATCGACAGGGTATTCAACGATAGGGTTTCATAGGATAGACATAGAACCATTGTCCCGAAGCTTCCCCAACATAATGCAAAGGAAACTCGAAATGCAAGGGCATAGCATTAATGCTATGCATGCGAGGATAGTGGTGTATATTGAGGCCATGCAAGAACATCATATCGAGTTGTACTTGGAATGACGCCTTGGTGTAATGGTATATTCAAATCATAACAGTGCATATCCAAAACAAATTTGATCAACATATCAAATGAACCATTACATGCCCATGATTTGACCCAAAAATCAATGTGTCAAACAAACCATTATGTCAAAGATTTTATAAATCAACACCATATTAACAATAGTCAATTGCATAAATGTTTGGTGTTTCGATAAATATGTAACCAGTGGTGTGTTTGAGGTCAAGGAGTTATAATCATGTAAACAAGTAGGTTCATGATAAACCAAATGATCATTAATCCTTTGATGTAATCAACATGGATTCCAACTGTGGGTTTTCACACTTGCAGTCGTGAAAACGAAAATGAAAAGCAGGTATGCAAAAAACGAAGAATAAATATATCATTTAAACAGTTGCGATGATTAATGAGGGTTTAAAAACCTTGTGTAGGCAGCTTGTAAAAAAAGATAGATATTAATATGGATGCCAACAAGATGTTGAGGGAAATTCAGAGTTTGAAGATAGAGAACAATGTCTCCATACTAGGGGTTGGACGATGAGACAAGAAAAATGTATTCATCTGCAAAAAAATCAATTTGGATAACAACCTAATCTAATCATGGAAAGTCAAATATTAAGTCTGCGAATACTAGTGATTTCTTAGATTTCACATAAGCGAAATCGAGATCAAATTCTTGTAAAATGACAATCCATTTATTATATTTCCCGCCTGTTATATGCCTGGTAAGGACGCATTGAAATGGATTGACATCAACAATGAAAGTAGTCTTTAAAAGAAATATATAATGACTTAAACATTGGACTGCATGAACAACAACCAAAGCTAGCTTTTGAATGTGAGAATAATTAAGATTAGGACCGACTAGGTTTCAACTAAGATAGTAGATGACGTGCTCGCGAAGCTCATCATCCTCCTAAACCAAAACCATACCTATCGTCTCCTCAGATGTAGCGATATAAATAAAGTAATACCTACTTTAGTCAGGAGACTTCAGGAGAGGCTCTGATACCAAGGCTTTCTTCAAAGCATCGAAGGAATCTTGGGCTCACTCATCTAGGATAAAAGGGGTGTCCTTCTTCAAAAGATGCATGAAACCCTTAGTGATACTGGCATAGTTTACTATAAACTGATGTAAAAAATTAGATTTCCTCTGTAAACCTTGAAGTTGTCTAATAGTGTGTGGGGGAGGCAATCGAAGTATTGCCTCAACCTTTAAAAAATACCATGATCCCAGTCTCAGAAACTAGAAGTCCCAAAAGACGATCATAACTAACACGAAATATGCACTTATGAGGGTTCAATCGGATTTTATAGTAATGACATCTTTCAAAAACAAGTCGAAGGTGCATAGAGTGATCCACTTTCTTACAAGAATGAGCAACGAGATCGTCAAGATAAGCTTTGACTATATGCTTAAGATCATGAAAAGCGAAGGTCATAGCACATTGGAAGGTTTCTCCAGTGTTCTGAAGGCCGAAAGGCATTTTCCGATATGCGAAAGTACCCCAAGGAAAAATAAATTCCATCTTGTGTTGATCCCTAGGTTTAATTTGAATTTGGTTATACCTTGAAAATCCGTCCATAAAAGAAAACACTTCTCTTCCCATGCACTCGTCGAGAATTTGATCGATGAAAGGTGTCGGAAAGTTGTCTTTAGGATAGGATTTGTTCAGGCCATGAAATTCCATACATACACGGATAGTTCCTTGCTTCTTATTCACGTGAACAAGTTTGGATACCAATTTAGTCAAGGGAACCAGGTAGATGAAGCCAACATTAAGTAGCTTCTCCACCTCTGCCTTAATAGCAGGGGCCTTCTGGGGATTGACAACTCTAATATGTTGTCAAACAAGTTTAGTATCTGGATAATTTATAATCGTATGCTCGACAATACGAGGGTCGATTCTTGGCATCTCTTCATATGACCAAGAAAATACATCTCAGAATTCCTTGAAGAGTTCGGGGTAGATCAGGATTTGTTCTGGCAAACAATCTACACCGATATGTACGTTTTCAATCTTACCAGGGGTACGAGAGATATCGATCGTGACAGTAGGAGAAATACTCTCCATATTTCCTTCGTAAAAAATGTCGTGCATATCAAGTGGAGCTACGACGTCATGGACTATCTCACTCAAAGTAGATCGAAAGTCCTCTTGTTCGATTCTTTCGAGATACAGGAGAAAATAAGAATGATGATGCATATCATCCCAAGTTTTTTTGGAACCATTCATGGATTCGATGATATCTTCGTCAGAGGTAAAAGTCTCATAGAGGAATTCATGTGAACAAGACAACGAAGTGGCCCACACGAACCTAAGAACGAGATCCTCCCTGTTTGTTGAGGAGGTATCAGGATCATGATTGGTGGAAGAGTCAAGAACAAATTGATACACAATATTTGTTGTCGATAGTGGCATGGCCATTCCAGCATGCGAATGACCTTCACAAGACAAATTCAAGGAAGGTAACATCCATGGATCACTAAAATAGGAAGTGCGGAAAGGAATGGACCTCTTTGTCGAAACGGGCCTACTGGAAATGGCGTAAACATGATGAATTGGTGGCATGAAGTCAAAAGTACCCATCAGGAAAGAATACATTCTAACACCGACATTCTCAGTTTCCGACTAAGAATTTTCAATCACAGGGATCAACAGTCCAACAGATGCATTGGGGCTAGTGTACGCAAAGGATAACTGGTCGATCGTCATGATCTTCCCTTCATGAGGAAAATAAAGATTACATAAGACAGACGATACGCCGACGACCATAGCATAGGTCCAATGGCATCCTAGTAACAAGTTATAATCAAGATGCACATCCACTACCTCGACCTCCACCTCTACCGTATTCCCACCTAAATGGACTGGAAAGGCAGGAAGAATATCGTGAGGTAGGAAGGAATGACCGTCAAAAGAAGTGAACAAGTTCGATGATTTATAAAGATTTGTAGAGCCGAGAGCTTTCCAACAGATCAGGGACATCACACATGTAGTAACACCTTCATCAACAACCACACGTTTGATGGTATACTTTAAGTACCCGATGTGGATTTGGAATGCCACATGGTAAGGCAAGCGAGGCTTCACATCTGTGATGTCAAACTTGATAAATTTTGAGCCACTGGGTTCTAAAGCTCCTAACGCAGATAGTAAGGCATTCCTCCATGAAGGAAACATCTGGAGTACCTCCAAAGCCAACATCGCACAAGGGGATTGACCTAGGTCCTCAACAATAAAGTAGTTTTGGGAGCCTCTAGCATTTGGATTGTGGGTGAGCTCTTGAGTACTCCTTTCAGAATATGAGGTGGTGTCTATGGTTTCCCAATATATAAAGTCATCTCCAGAGGAGGAGGAGGAGATTCTATACCAAGTATAGTCTATGAAGAGCTATAATCTCTAGATCGAGTGGTGACATGAAATTTCGCATCAACCATATTGATACAAAAATGGTCGTCGTCTTGCAACGACGGTTCTTGACTCTCACCAGCCACATTTTCAGCATTTGATGAGCTCTAGGCCATGTGTTGGTTATGTGGGAAAGGATTATTCAACATGGCGGGCACTGGGTAGTAGAGATAATAGCCTCGTAGCTTCCACAAGTTTGGGGCATAAATGAGTAAGGTGATCGTCTTTGCAAAGATTACAGGTAAATTTCACCTTACATCTTTTTCTCTTGCCCTCTCTAGCATTATTATTCATATTCTCATTATTACCATTGTCCTTGGGTTTATTATTATTTTTCCCACCCTTAGGATTATTAAATCTTTTATTCTTATTCCCACCTGGTTGCTAGTTACCATTTGGGTTGGCAGATGATTGCACAAAATGTACATCCTCTGACTAAGTGGGATTGGAAGACACAGATGAAGCTGGACCTCCTACGGACTGGTTTAGAGACAACTCTTTCAAATGGCTTGTCACGGAGTCTACATATTTTACATTGGTAGAGCCTACAATGCCATCGACATGAGGTCCAGGCTTTTGTATAGGGTCATACATTGACCATGGTGTGTCCAAAAGAATGTGGTATAACATCCCATACTGAGCGTATATAAGATCTAATTGATAGGATTTGTAGATTGCTTCTTCCTTGGTGGTTACCCCAGATGTAGCAACATCCTTCGAGATAGGAGGCTGCAAAGACTTGAGAAACCATTCTAAAAGAAAGGCTAGGGGTACGGATGTATTAATCAACCTATTCCATCTACACCACTCCTGGATATGATCCAAGATATGAGTGGTTGTGTCCTGGCGTAAAGTCGACATAATTTTTAGGCCAACATCATAATGAACCAACAATTGGAATTTGTTAAGGAATACCAACACCATCTGACTAAAGGTCCCATATGCCCCCCCTGGTAGCTCGAGATACCATTTCATAGCAACCCCAATGAGTGTGCGTTGAAATAATATTAATCAAATAGAATTGTCATTAAGGGAACTCGAAGAGCACCATAAGTGAAAGGTAGTGACATGATCACCAGGATCCTCTCCATTCTTACCTTCAAATTTTGGAATGTCTTAAGGAATCTTAGTGGGGACGAGTGGCCATGTAGGATCATGAATCACAGGGTTATTCATCAACTTAGACAATTCTGACAGATTAAGCGTGGCCAAAAAAGGGAGACGGGGTTGCGACATCTGTCCCCAAGCTCCCTAGAAATATTGTGTTTGAGGAACTGCAGCCCATCCAGGGTTCTGGTAAGCACCATGGACCTTTCCGAGATTTTAAGACCCTCCTCTGGGCTGATTCATAAAATCTTGGTTGCGCATCATTCCAGTAGGAATCTTATGATGAGGGTTATAAAAACTGCCCCCAACCGGATTGGATCTGGGTTGGGGGTTTCCCAAAGAGTGAAACTGACCTCATCTAAGTGTGAATTTGGATGATATTGGTGGATTCTTCATGCCAAACGTGTTGGTCAGAATTGGCATTGAGGAGGCAGGGGTATAGGACAGAAATTAAGTAGAAGATTGTCCTCTAGGTTGGTTTTTCTACCCAAAAGCAAGAGGATTAGACCCGTGGTTAAAAGAAGGAATGCCTCCCATATTAGGAATCGTTTGAGGGATTTGAGAACTACCAAATGAAAATGGAGTATAAGGAGGTGGAGTTCCCCCAGGCCCAAGGCTAGCATTAGGGCCAGCAGTTGGGATGGCGTTCGAAAACTGCGAAGTAAATTTTGGAATACCATAGGAAAAGGGAATAGATGCCATAGGGATGGACTGAACATTATAGCTCGATGAGTGACCAAGAGACCCAAAAGGGTTCGAGGAAAGAGATTGAGTGTTCAGTATAGGTCGAACCATAGTAATGATAGGTGGCTCCGACACTACAACCACTGTGGTTGCAGGAATCGAAGGGGTGCCATTAACTATAGTGGGTGTGGGATTCAAAGGGCTCCCAGTGTTATGAAGACTAGGTTCAATACTCATCCTTGTAGAATCATAAGTCTGAACAGTGGAGGTGTTTGTACCATGCCTAATAAATCTACGACTTTTAGAAGGAAAAGACTCGAAATATGGTGGTAACTGTAACAAGCAACGGGAGCGATGGGGATGCTAGTCTAACTCCACAATGAATTAAAACTCTAAAGCCAAAAATAAAATCCTAAGGCCAACTAGTAATCAAAGAGGACACCAAAATTCAAACAACCAATATGCACACAAATGGGGTAAAGTGGCTGAAAGTGGCCTCCCTCCCTAAAGAAGGTATGCCTCGCCCAAGAGGGTCCTGAGACTCCCTGCTAAAGATTGAATGTAACTGAATCAGTTATAAGGGCCCTCCTGGGATTAACAACTAGTTGGTCAGATCCCCCCACAGAGGTAATCCTCCATAAAGGTTGTGTGTTGTCTGACCCTTATCTGGTCCAGGGTACCTGCAGAATAACCCCTGCAAGTAACCTATGTGGAACCTAAGTCAAGAAACTAAGAAACCAATGTATAACCGATGCACAGGTGAGCAGTTGTAAGTTAGGTCCACCATATGGGCAGGGTAGCAAAGCCCGAAACCTTGAAAGTATCGCCACTCACAAAGGTAAAGGAACTAGTAAGATCCCCAGATACAACTAGATCCCCAAAACTATCTCTGACTCTAAGAAGGTATCGAGGGGATATCCCTTCAACCAACCTCATGTGACCTCGTGATTAACTCTAGTGTGAGCAGAGCCTCATGATATTACCAATTATACAATAGATTTCTCCACTCCCTTTTTTAGACACATATGTTGATTTAATTTTCTTGGAGAAATTTACTCACAAAATCCTATTCCAAGGCACTAAATCCTAAGCTAGTTTGTGCACCCTAGAAAATAAAATCGTGATTAATCAATTTTAAATTATAGCGTTAATTTTAGTGGTCATGATTACTCAAAAAGGTATGGGGATCAAACTCATGATGTTATGACTCATCAAAAGAAGTAAATATGAATATAATGCAAAGTCCTAACTTCAATTTTCAATGAATGATATGTTTCTAATAAAAAATGCAATTTTCAATTTCAACTCTGCAATTCTAAAGTAAAAATGCAATCTTTCAGTATATTCACTAAGCTAATGACAAAGACTCAAAAAACAAAAAATGCCAAGCAATGCAAAATGCCTAATATTTTTGTATTTTCAATATAAGAAAAATGAAAATGCATGGACTGGAGAACAAATTTATATATAAGAATCTACTGTGTATAGAAATAGACAACTCAAGTAGGATACCAAGCAATAAGACACCCAACCCAATGTACAAGGATAATCAAAATGAAAAGGTGATGAGAAAGACTCCACCCAAAAATTCAACTACTGACAAGTTCCCTGTCATCCCACAAGCACTTAACAGGCACTACAAAGACCCAAGAAGACTCAACAAACATCAAATCCCACCCAACAACCACCAGACCCAGAAAAAAAGCAAAGAAGGTTGATGTATGCGACTGTTCAAGGAAACAAAGTGTATGTACACAGCTTGTAGAGGGACAACATGCGTATATACGCGACTGTCAAGCCAAAAATCGCATATATGTTTTGAAAACAAGGCTAGTTAAGGGAAAAAGATGAAAAAACTCAGACCCGGAGTGAACAAAAGTTGTCATTTTTCAAGCAATGATACGACAACAAACATAATAGGAACGAGAGAAATCTAAGGAGAAAAGTACTCCAAACCCTAAGAAATAAGATTCAATCCCTATTATGGTCGTCAATTCTGTTACAAGGAAAATATCTCTATGGATAGTGTAAACCACAACAGATAGGAATGACTGCAGAAATCAACTCTATTATCAAGTATGCTATGTAAACAAATATGCTATCAAGACAAGATAAAAGGCCTACCTCTTCCATATGTTCGATGAAGTCCACCATTGAGCACTTGACCCAAATAAATATACCTGCAACTAGTCTTCAACAACCAAGCAAAGAAATCATATGGTGATAATAAATGATGTTATCACATTCAATAGCATAATCCATTAATAAACATGACAAGTACTCCCATGGAATAATAATTCAAATATTTTCAAGATATCAATTGGACGGGAAAAGAGTATTTCTATTAATATATGATCAGCATAAGTGAAAATGTTACAGACTTCTGTGTCAGCATGGTTCGGAACCAAGAAACTAAGTTCCTTCCAACTGGGCCTCCACCACTTCAATCCTCCACCAAAGGAAATCTCATAAAAGAGAAACAATGAGGTTATCAATCAATAAGGGAAGATCTTGGGGGATCAACACCGTGTTCAGACTTAAAGGACAAAGGGATGCAGACTCAATATGAAGTAAATAATTTCTCTAGAGTAACTTTTCTCTCAAAATTGAATTCTTTCTCCTCTTTTACATAGCTTGAAATTGGCCCATTTATAGCCATCAAATGGAACTGAAGGGCCTAGTCAAAATGTTTCCAGTATATGGAAGGTCAAGAATCATAGATCTTCTATCGTGACATGGAAACTCGACATAAATTTTCATTTTTGGGCACAAATCCCGATGCACGTGGGATGTAGTGGTGAAGCCTGCGTATAAACATGTTGTATAGTAGGGAAGGTGCATACATGTGGAAAAATATGTATTTGTTTCTCTAGAATTTGCAAAGAGGGATGATAACTCTGCATAGGGAAATGGAAAAATACCTTCTGTGCAAGATTGCATAGGGTGAGGCAAATCTTTCTATAACAACTACGCTAGCTAGGACTTAGGTCAAGCTCTTCACTTAAGGTGCCTTAACAATAGGGTTAGGATTTCATTGCTACAAGAAAAATTTGACTGCAACTGCAATTGTAACTGAGAAAATCCTCCCAAGCTATCTTCCAACGGTTAGACTGTCTGAAGATAGTGTAGGCCCATAACCTGTTAGAAAAACAGGTGTGCTCATTTCACCATAGACAATATAATAATATTTTCACCCAACCATAGGCACAAAGGCCACCCCCGAGTACCTTAACCTTAACAAACAGAATAATCCCATAAGCAAATTAATAGACAACCAAGGTAGCACACCTTTCTCCAAGGCTAGCGCACCAAGAAAGAATAAACAAAGGAAAAGAAGGAAGTCCAAACCATAACCAAGAGAAATTCGAAGCCAAATCCGAAATGCCAGTTGTAGCAACTCCTCTCCAAACTTGTGCATTACTGGTCTTATGTAGTTGTGAGAGTGAGAGTGACAAATTAACTCTAGTGCCCTCTTATTTATAGTCCTCCAAGTGACCTAACTAGGCTGATTTCTACTTCTGGAGGCTAATAACTAAATAATAATATTCTCTTGAGTCAACTTGTCTTTTAGGTTTATTATCCAATGTTTTTGGGTTTCTCTTGCTTCCTGTAATATTCTAGTCTCGTCATGGTTACATGTAGAGGTTAATACCTCCTGCAACTACCATAATATCAACAAACACAACTTGGCTTTGAATTTATCTTATTATTCCTTATCTTTTTGTATGCTTTGAAGGTTTCTTCATTCATGGATGGAGTCTCATGTTCTGTTCTCATTTCATAAGTTGTGAGTATCCCATGTAGCTCATCCATGATTAACATCGAAATATCTACTCTTTCTTTTAGTTTAGAGATATTAGGATCAAATCTCATTGGAAGAGATCTTAGTACCTTTTGAACAATGACTAGTTCTTTAAATTCTTCTCCCAAGCCTTTAATAGAATTCAGTATTTCATTAACTCATAGAAAACAGGCTACAATATATTCATCTTCATTGATTTTCAGTTGTTCAAATTGACCTCTATAAGTTTCAATCTTGCCCCCTTTGACTTTGGCATCTCCTTCATAAACATTTTGAAGTTTGTACCAAATATCTTTTGTAGAGTCACAATGCATAACCTTGACATATATTGATCTAACCATACCACCCATTGTGACATACCTCCTTGTCACGACAACAACTCTGATAACAGGTGCAATTTTGTTTTGTGTGTTTAAGGTTTGTGCGCGTGTGTAGATAAGAAACAGACACACTGGACTCTACGATGCCACCCGATGACTAACAAGAAGCAACCATGAAAAGAACCACAAGAGGACACAAGATGCTCGACATAACAACAAGCATTAACGATCATAGATATAAGGCGCACAACACAAACATTAACGACATACTGGGTTATGCACAGTACAACACCGAAGGAAGAATCCATAGTAGTAGATTTTACTATTTCTGCACAGGAAAGCAGGGCGTTCATCTTAGTTCTCTGCTCCAGAGAGAGAGAAGGTCAGATAGGCTACTGGCCGACTGCTCAGGCAGAAACTAGTAATATCCATCAGGTGTGTCGCAAGAGTGGAAACCCTGCCTTTAAAGGGCCCGAGACTCTTGATACGACACTGGATTCTTTACATAGGAATTTAAGCACACACATAGACTTATCTACTGTTAGGATATTTAGACACTTAGGAGTTAGTTAAGATCTACTTGGTCTAATATGTCGTTAGGTAAAAGTGTGTTTCTTTAGTATGCATTAGTATGCATTTGTAGTTAGGAAATACGACGGTCACGATATGTTCCCGACATAGAGTGATCCGACGGTTCATACTCTCCTCAATCTTAATGACCATTGATCTGTGGCTTAACACCCGATTGGTCCATGATCTCTATTTAAAGAGCATGGAGGGTCATTTGTTGATGATCGATTGTGAGAAACTCTCTTGTAAAATCTCTCTGTAATCTTTTTCTTTGTATGAATAAACTGCTCCAAGTGGCCGCGTTGGCTGGGGCCGTGGATGTTTCCCCGTAGGGGTTTTACCACGTGAAAACATCGATGTGTTGATCTTTGATCTGGTTATGTGAGTGGTTACTGAAGGTGTTCTTCCTCTATTGGAATATCTGTGTTGTCGAACATGGTATCAGAGCCTGTTTGAAGACCCGCTCCTGTTGTAGATCGAGATCGTGAAGCTGAGTTGCCTCATCTCCATTTTCTGGCATTTCTGTACATTTCTAGGCTGAAAGGACTGTTCCATTGCGTCTGAAGCACGCTTTTCATTCAGGAACACTTTTTGTTTCACTCGAAAAGGTTTCCGTTTGCCCAAGATACAGACATTACAGTCAAAATCCGGAGGTATAAAATCTGAATACGCATTTTTTTTAAATTTTTGCAAAGTTTTGATTTTATTTCGGTTTGTATTTTTTTTTCCGGGCTGCTACTCTTTTAGATATGCGTATGCTCTTTTCCCTGCACCTTGTGCGATCTCGGGAAATCAGAAACAGATAGGAAAAGGTGCATCTTCCGGGTAAGCTAACCGAGATCTAACCCTTGTTGTCATCGAGAAGCGAAATTTTTTTCTTGTGTGAAAATAGTTTTTTTGGAGCATGCTCTCCAAGGC
>ML778364.1:526060-568146 GCA_009831015.1 Picea engelmannii
TATATATATATTTATTTATTTATTTATTTATTTTTTTCTTTTAAACTCCCATTAGTTAACTAATTAATTTCTTCTTTTCAAATTTATAACCACCTAAATGAATTAATTTCTTAAATCCCTTTATTTTACCCTACACACTTTATGAAGGCTCACATTAGCTTAAGTGGGTTTTTTCCCTTTTTGTTTAATTTTATTATTAGCACCTGTATTGTTAATGCTAGCTAGTACGAAATGAAATTTCTAATGTTATTTGAATGGCAGAGCTATTGTGAGCTGGAATATAATGGCATTGTTATTAGGAGATGGTTAAGTTTTGATTATTATGTTAGGGCGAAGTAGCAGTACCTTCACTAAAAGATAAATTATCAAGCTTATTACTGGGAATGAGGAAAGGCCTTATGTACGCAATTAAGGACGGAGTTACTTTATGAATTCAATTAACGAAGGAATTGTTTTATGTATTTAATTAAGGAAGGAAACTCCTTGGATTAGGTGGAGGTTGCAAATCATAGGGGGAATGAATATTTAATGTATAGTCTTGAATTATTTTTTTTATTTTTTTTTTGGACAAAGGGCTCAAATTCTGAACTGGCGACGCCTGGTTAGGGGAAATGCTTAAGGATTTATTCAGGTGTTGATGACTTAGGGATATTTAGGCTGACTCCTTCATCACATTGTTGCGACGTGCCCTTCAGGACGCACCACGTGCTCCAAGGGTTCCACTCGCCTCTTGAATTTCTTTTGTGCGACGTGCCCTTCAGGATGCACGACGTGCTCCAAGGGTGCCACTCGCCAACTAAGTTTCTTTTGTGCGACGTTCCCTTCAGGATGCACCACGTGCTCCAAGGGTGCCACTCACCAACTGGACTGATTGGTAGACATCTATAACCCTTGGAGTTAACACTCCTCCAGGTGAACTTGTGGGAGACTAAGGGTTCTAAGGAATAAGGCCCTTGCCTTATTGCACGCCCCTTAGAATCATCGTGAGCGACTGTCGCAGTCTTCCCTCACGGCATCGTGGATCCTCTCAAACTAGGTAATTGTTAACCTACAGTTCGAGCCACGGCGGGAGTGCTAGTAGGCGGTGGTAGGGCAGTTGTCCACCCCTCTCCCTCAACCTCTCTATAAATCATGTGTGGCCCCTTTACTCCATATGTCAGTCTAGTCGGCAAGCTATCGTCAGCCTGCATCATCAACAATCATGTCATAAATGTCAACATCAAATCATCAAATCAAATGAAACATCATAGTAAACATATCAACCCAAAAGCACACTCCCTGACTCAGTCCGAAGTCCAAGGGGGTTCTACCGATGCCTCTGCATCCTCAAGGTCAAAAACCCTGCACACTCAATAAAAATGAGTCAATAGCACCTGTCTACATCAAATAGTAACACATCATGTCATCTGTCAATCGCATCATAATCAAGTATAAATGGTCTAACATCATAAAAGTCCAGATCACTTGTGAGCAAGTGTCCTCAAATAATAAGTTTTCTCAGTGCGCTAGAGCGGGATGTTACACCCATAAAAACATTTTTAGCTTTCAAATTATTTTCGTCAAGCTTCTTTCCATCCTTTTCTATTGGGGGAGTGGCACATGCATTGTATCCATTTACTACTTATTTCCAAACATCAAATCCTTGGGCGTGTATAAATGTTTTCATCCTTCTACTCCAGAAGGAATATTTTTTTCCATCAAACAATGGTGTTCCATTCTTGGTGCACTCCATGATCTATCATTGAGTGATTAGACTATTTTTCTGAAGGATCTTCTTTGATACTAATTGTTGGAATACTAGTACGGAGGGTGAATCAATATTATCTAATTTTTACCACTTTTAACTAGAATATGTAAGCATCAATTCATCAACAATTTATCACTTATGAGAACAGAACCATGAAAAATAACATTCAACAATATATTGCATCATACACAGTGCATAAGATATTTTTATGTGGAAACCCAAATGGGAGAAAAACACAAAATGATTTATTTTATATCAAATATTACATTCATAGGAAGCATCAAATTCCAAAATTCTCTAGAACCAACAGGAAGGAGGCTCCAACCTAAAGCAAGCTACAACTCCCTAAATTCTCTAACTCCAACTGGAAGGAGGCTCCAACCTAAAGCAAGATACAACTCCCTAAATTCTCTAGCTCCAACTGGAAGGAGGCTATGACCCCTTGATTTACAGGATCCAACCTAAAGGAAGCTCCAACTCTGTGTATTCTCTGGCTCCATTTAGAATGAGGCTACAATCCCTTGTCATTTCCCCTTCCTTCCACCCTAAAATAGAAATGTAGACTCAACTTGTCACTATATATGTCACTATCACTACCACTGTCACTGCCACTGCCACTATAACTATCACTACTACTGTCTCTGTCACTGTAATTTTCACTGATAATCAACTTGCCACTGACATTTTATCTGTCACTTCCACTAATAATGATACATCATAATAATCAAGTCGATCCATTCACATAGATCATATACCAACATCAAAACATATGGCCAACATCAAGTATCCAAACCATGTGCCAAAATATACCTCAAGCATGTACCATATCGTCCATGAACCATGTACCATAAGAGATGCCTGAAGTATGTGTCATAACATCCAAAACTATATACCAAGTATATGCCTCGAATATGTGCAAATATCACACATATGTGCCTCTAACAATGAACCATAACATCCATAAACCAAGTACCAAGGATATGTCTCAAGCATGTATCAATATCACCAAGACATGAACCTCAACCATATGCAACCATGTCCCAAAACTGCCTTCAATAATTTCCTTAAGCATGTGTCAAACCATCCATGATACAACCATCAAATACACATAAAATCGTACCTTTACTCATGAAGAAGATCTAGTGCATATCATCTCACACATACCGAATAACCTAGTGCATATCATCTTCAACAAACACAAGGTAACATCGCCATTCAATACATTTTCATATATCGACAACTTGTACATTATCAACCCATGGGAATCCATGCTTTGCCTGATTCTAACCCATGTATATCTATTCCTTGCCCCATTCCAACCCACGAATAACCTCATAAATCTTGTAAAATCACTTATTTCCCTTGTATACTTTTCCCTTCGCTTCCTCATATTCTCTTCCTCAAATTCACTACCTCAGATTCACTAAGAGATCACTTGATAGATATGTATTCAATGAAATTATGTCTATACAAATGAGAGGCTCCATGATGTGTATTTATACCTTTCCAAGAAACTCCTTTACTAACTTTAGGGTTGCCCTGTAACTTTTAGTTGAAACAACTTTTCCCCTTTTTAATTAATTTTGAGCCTACTTGTAACTTATTTTTGCAACCGTTTGGGGGCTTCTTAACCATTATTTCGGGGCTTCAACTTCAATATATAATAAATCCTCAACCGTGAGGAACCATGTGGTGTACCACCTACCGTTGGAATGACATGACATGGACTATCCATTTATGAGGGTTTTGTATGTATTTGTAATGTTCTTCAACATGTTTTTCCTCATTCAACTTCAGACTTCATGACCATAACTATGGGCTTCTTGTATACTTCTTCAAAGCATCTTCCCATGAGGGCCATGCTAAAAGCTACACCATAAGGGGACCACTTTGGAGACTTCTTCAATTATACCCATTACTTCTAGAGGCTTCTAGACTTCTTCTAGAGTTGACATCAATGACAACCAATTTTTGAACATGTCATTATACTGATGTTAATGACCCATAAATCCCATTGAATGCCTCTCCAAATTTGAATGATTCCTAAATGTCAATAAAATTTATTCTTCCGTATTCAAATTAACATCCCTAATGTCAATATCTTAATGCTAGGGAACACATTTTTCTAAGAAACACATGTCTATCATTTCTACAATTCAACCATATGGAAATCATTACTAGTGATGCAATGAAATGTTTCTAGTGATTTTAAGTTATAACATGGAAAGTTTGATGATTCCTTATCATAGTATCCCTACACCATTGAAAAGTTGTCAACGTTGTTCAACTAATATGGAAATGAATCATCACCATTGCTAGAATGGATCTCTAAACAACTTGCAACACTATTCTAGAGAACGTAGAAATGTCAGATGGATATTGCATAGAAAAATGAATAGGGAAAGAGATATATAATTAACTTGGGTGGTTATGAAAAAACATGTTTTCATCACAATTGTCCTCTATTTTTATTTCTTATTAAAATCCAAATTCCAAGTGCATTCCAATCACTTATATATCCATTTTAGTTATTTTATTGTGTTCCTCAACAAATACACAATATGTAAGACAATAAATCTTAGTATAAGTGTTGATCCATTCATCTCGTCTCAATAAATTTTAGTAGAAGAACAAATACAATTTGGAATGAATGGATGAGTGAGCCAAAATGTACATTTATTCATGATTTTGCCAAGTCAAATTTTACTTTCATTGGGGAACTTTTTTAGTGATTATGAAATGCAAATAGGATTCCAAGTCATCCAAACCTTATTATTTGTGTTGTGAATATAACTAGAGAGGGCCATACTTAGAGTGGTGGGCGAAACTATGATTAAATACTTCCCTTACCATAAACTAAAACAAGTGCTTCATATAATTCATAGTGTAGATTTTCCTCTGAAGTGAGGTGTGTAGAGACACAAACTAGGTTTTCTAATTCAAGTCAAGAACTAGTATACATTCCCTAAAGATGATTTTTGATCATTGAGAGCTGAAATGATTCTAGAACCATAACACTAGATATCTCTCTACAATACAAGGTATTTGGAATTGCAATAATGCGAGTAATGAATTATATCAATGCATTAATTATGCCTTCCATTCTATAGTTATTCCTAATTGAAATTGTTGTTATAATGAAATGTCTAGTAAGCATTATATGCCTTTGACTATTCACTATTTTGTGATTTCTTATTTAGGCTAAAATAATGTGAATAAAGATTTGAATCGGTTCTAATTCATTAGTTTTTCCAGTTGAGAGAGTAGTTTTTCTCTTATATGCAACATCTTACATTTCACCAATCTTTAGGATCAATATAAGTCTCCACACATATTTTATTAAAAGTTCCTCCTAGTCATTAGAAGGTTTACTATATATCTCCCATAAAGGCCTAATAAAATCATATAGAATCATAGGTTAATCTCATGTTCAGAAGTCAAGGGTCACTAAATCATCCTTCAAAATAAAAATAGAAATAACACAAAAAATATTTATAGAGAAATATGAAGCCTTGGAAGTTTCTACAAGAATCCCTTTCACTTTCTACTTTCTACCTAGCAAAACTTGTATATCAATTTATAAATGAGTTCGGTGCCTTTATTCATTTGAGTCCAACAAGATTCAATTTATATGTATGGGCATGTAAATACATCATGACAATTATGGGGATCCCAATGAGATGATTTAATCCAGGTCATCTTTCATCAACTGCTAGCTAATTCTACTATTGATCTAGTAGGATCTTGAATGTTCGTTGAAGGTCCAGGAAGATATAAAATTCTCACAGAGGTCCAGAGGGATCCATAAAACATAAAAAATTTACCATCTCAAATTCTCTCGAAAAGAAATCGATGCATAGATATTGACGATATCTTTCAAACGGTGAAAATGTTTCCTAAAATGGAGTTTGTATGCAAAATTTATTGATGGTCAAAGTTTTGGTCAAACTAGTCAAAGGGTCAAAGTCAAGGTGACACGTAATTAAGTCTAGTAATGTGCCTTAATGTGATCATGACTAGATGAAAATTAGATTGAATATGTAAATGGATATTATGATTGGCTAGTTGATCAAATCCTATGAAGTATGAATTCCATAATTAAACTAGTTACATTAATTAGTATATGTTAAGTATGTTTTAAAAAAAATGTCTTATGTAATTTCACATAACTTGCTCAATTATGTATATTATAAAGTTGTCAACTAGAATGGGTGTTACATATGGTATCAAAGTTTTGTTCAACACACTAGGTCCTTGGACCCATTTACTACTTTGCTCACTAAATTATATTATTAATAAAATATGAATTAATCAAATATGAATTGTATTATCATGCCAAGTACAAATGGAAAAAAAGAGGAAGGAGAGGTAGGAAAACCAAAGGATGATGTTATCACCCAAAAATGTCCCACCTGTGACAAATCCACAAGTTCACTAAAATACACTACTAAACAACATGTGTACCACTCATTCCACCTCATTCCACATCCATTATACCTCAGGAAACTTATATGTAAAAATAATTCCCAAAATAATAAATTGGGTAGCATACTTTTTATCCCTAATAAGTGCTTTAGCCAGTGTGGAAAACATCCTCAAAACCTACACTAGCTCATAAAAGCTCTGATTTTGACTATTTCAATCTGAAATTTTCTAGAAATGTAAAACAATTGCAAGTGGAAATATATGAACCATAATTTATATCCATAAACTTGATTTGTTAAAATAATCATTGTTTATTATAACCATGTCAAGGGGATTTAACCACTATTTTACTTATAAAATCGAGAGGTCTCTCCATTTCATCATCCATCCACACATCGTAAGTGCATACTATCAAAATTTCCCTGGAACTCCAGAGAACTCCTTTCTCTTGATATAATTTATGCACAACCAATTTACTTATAACTAAATAGAGGGAATCAACACATACTTGGGAAACTGTTGGAGTAAGACATTTTGGGACTAGTTTTGGGAATCACACAAGACCAAATTGCGTGACAAGTCGATTGAGGAGCAACATTTGCAGAAGAAAGGAAGGAAATTAATGCATTTTTAGGACAAACACACATGAAAGGAGGAAGTTAGTTAGGACTTTTGGTCCTTTTGTAATGGGATAATCCCTAATGTCAATGTATAAATATGTACAGTTTTTCGGTAGAAACTAAGTTTTGAGAAGTTTCGAGAAGTTTTGAGAAATTTTAAGAAGTTTTGAAAAGTTTGAAGTTTGAAATTGGAGAATATGTTATGGATGAGTAAAGTTTGAGCTAAGTGTGCACTATATGCGCGAATGACAAGGGAATTTTGGGTAGAACTGAGATATCATGTATGAGAAAAATGCACACCTTTTGTAAGAAATGATGCTTAATGATAATAGAAGAATCATGTCGTTGTGGATGTAGCCCAGTTTGGGGTGAACCACATTATTTGTGGTTTATTTGTGCTTTATTGTGATGTGGTTTTTTACTATTTTGATTATTGTGTGCACTTAGTGAATGAATGATTAATATGAATACGTTATATGATGGTTTTGTGCACATGATGAATGATCTAATGAATGAATGCTAGGTAGACTGGTAATAATGAATTCCTCCCTTCCCTTCATGACTATGGAAACATGGTTCATGTAGACCCCATAGGTACCTTGGGTGAGACTTCTCTTGCTTTCTGGGGATGACGAAAGGGCCTGTATCTTTAGAGTTTTGTTGGTAATTTAATGTTGAACCTTGTGTCTTCCAACTACACACAAACAAATGGTTATGTTGTTGTGATGGAGATATATGACTGGGGGGAATGTGGATACATACTAAGGAGTATATTGGACAATGGTTGGACACGAAGGAGATTTATTTTTTTGTATATTAGAATACGAATTTGTGGATCATTGCAGAGAAATTTTCTTTGTTGTTTTTTTGAATATTTTAGAATAATGAATCTAGAGATTAGTTGAACAGAATGAAAGATTTCACACTGTTGTTCCAAAAAATTGGACTCCTGAGTTAATTCAGGAAGTCAATACTATAAGTAATCGGGTATCATTTGTAGTTGATTTCTGGTTGAATAGTATACTGGGAGGTTACATTATTGAATTTGTTAAAGATTGTACTTAGTTGTATAGTGCTACTGAAAGGGAATTCTTTAAGGGACCATGTGGAAGATACTTGAAGTCACTATCTAATTGGATTAAGATATTGTTTTGTGATAACGGGTTTATGAATATGGAATCTGATTTCCCTAATAGCTAATCACTTTCATGCATAAGGGGTATTGGGGACTGACCAGGAAATGGTATGAGTGTTGCAGGGAAGAATGAATGAGGAACATATGGGATAATGATACTGAGAGAAGAAGAAGGTGTGATATGAGAAGATATTGGTGTATTGTGTAATGGAAAGAGGTTTTGATATAGTAGGAAACGGACTATGGTTGATAGATAGGAGAAGCACACTGAGTTTGAAGAGATAAATATTGGCATAATACTCCAAATCATACCATGCATAGGAGGTAAGATCAGTCCAGTAGAATAATATACCACTTAGTCCAAACTCTGCATCTAACCCACAACCCCTTGTGTGCCTCCAAGGTCTAAATAAACTTTTTAAATTGTAGTTATTAATGGAAGTAAGGTTAACATTCAAAACTATGGAAGTAGTAGATTAACCCAACTTCATATAGTATCACCAAGGAGGAATATCGTGCATAATATGATGGTGGGAGTATATTCCACTTTATTAATTCTTTACTTTAATGGGGTAGGTTTAGAAGATCCAGAACAACATTTGTTCATTTGTGAGACAATATGGACTGTGAATAATGTCGAGGATGATTATGCAAATATTTTTCATTTGGAGACGACATTCAAAGACTATCTGTTACTATGGTACATGAAATATCATAGTATGGTACATGAAATATTAGACTACTATACCTATGGGATAAACTAGAACATTGGTATATGTAAGACAATATCTATTGAAAGAGTTATGGAAACCTAAGTCCGAGTCATAGTGCATTATAGAGATGAAGGTAATCAAGAATATAGTGAATGAATTAGTGTGGGATTATGATCAAATATTCAAGATACTGAAGGATCGATTGACATTCTAAATTCCAGATGAACATCATAGGGAGAGTGGTTTATTGTAGGATTGTTTCCGCATATACGCTCCCCCTTGACATAGAAAAAGTGTCGCAATTGAAAGCCCTAGAAATTACTGTGAAATTGAAATCATCCCCTATATGAGAAAATGTCACAGGGATGGATCAAGTTCCATCGTAGTTAGCACTGCTGACTATTTAGTTGCAGGAACTTGTGAAAGGAAAATAAAAGCATGGTGTGTCACATGTAGAACAAAAGGTCACCATAAAACCAAATGTCTATATTTGTAGTAGTATTTGAATATAGGAGCTATGAATCCATTAGGGGTATGGTGTGATATTTGTAAGATGATGGGTCACCACCCTACTTCTTGTATGTTGATGCAGAAATATCATAGCACTGCAAGAAACTTGTTTTGTAATTTTTGTAAGTCAATGGGACATGAAGAGAAGGATTTTTGCACATTTGATATGATGAGAGAGTGTATTGCATATGCATACAGAGTTCAGGGAGAATAATCTGAAGGAGGAGATACACAGTATAATACCCCAAGAGGTTATAATCAAAGAGGAAGAGGAGGGTTCAGAGGCCACAAAAGAGGAGGATTCAACAAAGGAAGAGGTCAAATTGTATGTTATAACTGTAATCATCCTATACATTTGGCATGAGAATTTCTGAATTCCTGCATGACGTGCATATGTTGCAGAAAATGAGACCATGCAATGGAGGATTTCCCACAACTAATCACAAAGTGGGAAGAAATGAGGAACCCGAATGTACAAATGATAGCAATAGAGGCACACGAAGAACAACCCAATATAGAATAAATTAGGAATGGATGAAAGAGAACTAGAGCTTATGCAACATACCAAGGAAATAGTATCCACCAGTGGGTCAAGAAAGAAGTAGAGCCTCCTTTGTTGTTTCACCCTAAAAAGGATAAAGAGTTGTATATGAAAGAAATAAAGGAAGTGATAGGAGAAGAATGGATATCATAGACTTCAACCATGCCACCTTCATATGACTAGATGCCAGTGTATGATATGCCACCAGTGTATGACCATTCACAAAGGAAAATTGAGAAGTTAAGTACTTTGAAATGTTTCTTAAGAAGTTATTTAAAACTAACGGGGGATGAGTCTACTTTGAGTATGTTTCATGGAATCATCGACCTTTGCACCCAAGAGATATAGATACATTTTTCACACCAAGAAGTTAACTAGGTGCACCATAAGAAAAGAAAAAATAGGGAGTTTTGACTCAATGCCCAGATAGGATACTATGACATGGACAATATTATTTTGGATCTAGGTTTCGATTTGAATGTCATTCCAAATCAAACCTAGGAAATTATGGGTACTCCAAAGTTGTATGGTTTCCCATTCAATTTAGGTTAGAAAATCAACATAATATTGTTCTAATTAGAAGGACGAGAGGGGTAAGTGTTAGTATTGATGGAGTGCATAGATTTTCCAATTTTGAATTGATCGAGATAGTGGATGGGATAAAACAACAGATAGTGATGGAGTGCACAACTTTTCCAATTTTCAAATATTTATTGGACAATGAAGTACTAAAAAAACAGATAAATTTCCAACACTTAAGCATGAAATTTGATGGTGAATTAGGGCTTCCAGATGAAGTAATCGGAAAATTATTAAGAAAACCTTATAGCTGTAGCAAACAATTGCTACAACAAAAATATTCAACCACCCAAAATCAGAAGTACACCACGTAAAATATGCACAATGATTAGTATATTATTAGTGCATCTTTCTAGCAACTTCTGATAGTTGAAAATCAAGTTAAAGTAAGAATTTGAAAGTATTTTGATGAAGCCCTAATGGTTGTAGAATTTATTTGATGATAACCAAGGAACTACTAGAACAATGAAGAAACCCTAGTGGCTTTATCAAGCTTAAGACACCAAGAAAATATTCCAACTTGAACAATTTCAGTATCTCTCAAAATCACGTGTACCAATGCAAATAATTTATTTCTCCAAAGAAAAATTAGATTAGTGCCTTGAAAAATGGGTTATGGAGTCTTCTTGTGTTAGGTTAGGTATACTACTTCCCAAGGGGTGTAATCCCTTTTAATCCCTTGAGAAAGTAACCCTAACAAGGTAAATATAGGAGGGTGTAATCCCTTTTAATCCTCCTAGCAACCTTTTCAATGTCTTATTCAAAAAACAATAATGACAAACTTGGTGGAGGGTATAATCTCTTTTATTCCTCCAAGTATATTGTTGGATTACTGAGAGGGGGGGTGAATCATTAATAGAGAAATCTAATCCTTTTCTAACCATATAATCCTATTGTTATATCAATGTAGCATTATCATCCAATAACTATAGAGTAAATAAGAAATGAAAAAATGAACAATCATACACATACACAGTACACCGATGTTTTATGTGGAAACCCAAAGAGGGAGAAAACCACAAAATGCTTTTTCTTATATGTATTGAAGAATTAAATTCATTGGAAGAGCCAAATTCCTTTGTTTTCCAGCTGCAACTGGAAGGAGGCTCCAACCCCCTAGTTTCTCAGGCTACAACCTAAGGGAAGCTCCAACTCCCCAATTCTCTAGCTACAACCAGAAGGAGGCTACAACCCCATATGTTCTTCGGCTACAACCAGAAGGTGGCTACAACCACCTTTCCTTGCCCCATCCGACTGACCTCACGTAGAAGTAGAATGATGGAATCACTGTCACACTATCACTGTGAGATATACCACTGTACAACTGTATCAACCTATACCACTGACCTACAACCAACCTATAATCAATATGTACATAAACTGAACATGTATCAACAAAACACAATAGGTATGCGACCTGTAGAGTTGCATCACGTGTATGTACGTGCCTTATCTGTTATGCAACCCACATATGTACGCAACCAAACTGTTATGCAAACATTGTATGCCTTCTGAAAACTTTTGACCTTGTGTAGCTTCTTTCACATAGAATTGTAACCTATCACTACATCCAGATTGTATCTGTACCCTATGCATGCATCCTCATACATATATCTCTCTAATCATGTGCCAAATTTTTTTGTAATCATGAATAAGTATAATAACCCTCACATGATCTAGACTTCAAACCCTTTTTGATATTCATCCTCTCAATACATCAACCAATACAAGCTCTCAACCATATATCACAAAAACTCTTAGCCACATGCCAAGAAATACAAGATGTGCCTCAAAAATAAGTATTGATGATAAATATATCGACACTGTATTTATGTAGATATGACTTATACAAAATATCCCATGCAGCCACTAGTCTTTGTAGGGAGAATCCTCAAATATCCATAACCATTTCTCATGCATGCATCAAAATCCAACTATTCATAGAAATAATACATACCGTTTGAACCATTGGATAGATCTGATGTATATGAGCACTGTAGACCTTCCTGAGAGCTTGCTCTCAGAATCTAGGACCTTTGCATCTTCATCTTCTCAATTTTTCATGGATTTACCAACATGTACACACCCTAATACACTGCCATCCCACATACGCCTCAGTATGTACGCACCCTAATACATGGTCATCCCGCGTACACCTTAGAAAATAGGGTTTTTTAGTATTCGTTGTAATTCCAAGAATTTCACCATCAACCCTTCATACTACCTCAGAATTTCGCAAGTTCATATGTATCAATGAGTACTTGCAATGAGCCTCACACAACAAAATATATTCAATGTGTTCAAGTGTAATTAAATGAGAGAGCCTTGCCTCTTATTTACACTTTCATGTAGCATTCCACTTTCCTTATTTTAGGGAGTTCTCCATTAACTTTATTATTTAAATAATTTCTTTTGCAAACACTTTGACTTTTTGGGGCTTCTAGATGATTCATGAGGGTCCTCCAACTTCACATGAACATAACTCTCTAACCATGATGAGTTATGTGACATTCTTCATACCAACGGAAATGGCATGATAAGAACTATCCATCTAGGATAGTTTCAATGAAAAATTCATTGACCTTCATCTCATTATTCCATAATTAAGCATGGGTTCTCTAACCATACTTCTAGGATAACTCAATCTACAAAGCATCTTCCCGTGAAGGCTTTCACCATAAGGGGACCACTTTGGAATTCATCCATTTGTACTTCTTATCAACCATGACAAGAAAATAATGAGTCATATTTACATCAAACAAAATTGGGTCCATTACCCAAACCTTTGTGCTACCAGAATTTGCTACCGGACTTTCTTCAAGGGTTGACATCAATGAAAGCCAACCTTAATCAACAATCTCCCCCTTTGACATTGATGGAAACACTATGATGCGATACTGAAATGATGTCATGTAATACTGAAGTCATATCACTCATGATGCCCTTGGAACCATGCCTCTATCATTTGCATCTCTGTGACCATTTCTCCCCCTGGAATCATGCCTATGTCCTCTACATATGATAAATCTCTCCCCCTTTGTCATCAATGGAAAAGGTATCTTTCCATCCGGGGATGCTCCTCCTAATTGAATTGTCCTCTTTATGGTGCTTCCTTGTGTACATATAAGACATATAAGATAAGCATTCAAAAGAATTCATTTTGGAGTATAAATAACTCCGAGTCTTTGATGAAGATACTCAAAGGATTCTTTTGGAAGTGGTTTTGTAAATATGTCTTCCACTTGTTCTTTTGTGCCCACATACTCAACTATGATGTTATTTTTGGCAACCTATTCCTGTAGAAAGTGATACTTGATTGGAATGTGCTTCATCTTGGAGTGCATCACTAGGTTCTTTGAGATACTGATGACACTTGTATTATCACAATAGATTGGAATTGGCTCATCATACTCAACCTATATATTTGTCAAAGTTTTTTTCATCCAAAGAACCTGTGTACAACATGTTGTTGCTACAATATACTCTGCCTAGACTGTAGATAAAGATATTGATGATTGTTTCTTGCTTATCCATGATACTAAACACTCACCCAAGTAGAATGATGCTCCACTTGTGCTTCGTTGGTCATCAATACAGCCTGCCCAATCTGCATCTATGTAGGAAATAAGCGATAGATCCTTTCCTTTAGGATACCATAATCCAAACTCTTATGTTCCTTTGAGATATTTGAAAATCCTCTTCACTGCTAATACATGTGATTCCTTTGGTGCTTCTTGAAATCATCCCACCTGTCCAACTGCCTGCATTACATCTGGTCTAGATGTTGTCACATATAGTAGGCTACCAATCATTGAACTGTATTGCCTCTGATTTGTAGACTTTGAATCATCATCTTTGTTGAACTTGTAACTCATTTGCATGGGAGTGATAACTGGTTTGCAATCTTCCATTCCGAACCTCTATAGCATTTCTCTGATATACTTGATTTGAGAAATAAAAATTCCTTGGTTTCTTTGACGTATCTAAAGTCCCAGAAGAAGGATAGTTCTCTAGGTAATGAAATTTCAAATTCATTATGCATATTCTTTGCAAAATTTTGGCTTAACCTGTCATCATCACTACCAAAAATAATATCATCAACATAAAATTCAATTAATAAAATACTATCTCGACTTACCTTGATGTAGATGTTGTTGTTTGCACATCCTTTTCTGAACCCTACCTACTGTAGATATTTATACAGTCTAGAGTACCATGATCTAGGAGCCTGTTTTAGACCATACAAGACCTTTAATTTACACACATAATCTACGTTCTTTGACAACTGGAACCATTTTGGTTGTTCAATGTAGAATTATTATTCAAGTTCCCCATTCAAAAAACATGATTTTATATCCATCTGATACAATTTAATATTTTTGGAGCATGCATAAGCTAAAAGAAATCGGATTTCTTCCATTCTAGAAATTGGGGAAAATGTCTCTTCAAAGTCGATTCCTTCAACCTGCGCATATCCTTTACATACCAATCTAGTTGTGTTCCTTGTAACCTATCCATCTTCATTCAATTTATTCCCATATACCCACTTTGTGCCGATCACATTCTTATCCTTTGGTATTGGAACCAATTCCCAAGTGTCAGTGTTCTCTATTTGATCCAATTCTTCATCCATGGCCTTATTCCAAAATTCATCCTTGCTAGCCTCTTCAAAATAGGTTGGTTCAATCGTAGATGAGAGTTCTAGGTACGTTTGTTTTGGTGAATGGATTCTTCTTCTAGTCTCAACTCATGTGTCTTTGTTTCTGATAATTTGATCTGAAGGATGATTCTTCTGTACTCCTTTGATAAGTGTCTTTGGAGGCACTTGCTGAAATTTCTCTTCTTCTGTCAGATCCTCTTCATCTTCTGTTTCTTCTTTGTAAAGTTGTTCCATTGATTCATTTTCTTCTTCCTTTAATTCTTGTCTACCTATTTCATCAATTGTTACATTGATTCTTTCCACAAATTTTTTCAATCTCAGGTTGGAACACTTGTATGCTTTCCTTGTACTTGAGTTACCAACAAGTACTCCTTTGTCCACATGAGAGTCAAACTTTCTCATTCTTCCATCTTCTCTTTTGATGTAGCATTTGCTTCCAAAAACTCTGAAGTGATTCACATTTTTTGGTCTTCCTTTCCATAGCTCGTAGGGAGTTTTGTCAGTGTTTTTTATGAGCATTACTCTATTTTGAATGTGAACTACTGTATGCACTGCCTATGTCCAAAAAATATCTATCAATTTGGAATCCATTAACATTGTTCAAGCCATTTCTTGTACTGTCTTGTTCTTTCTTTTAACAACTCCATTCTGTTGAGGTGTCCTAGCAACGAAGAATTGTATTTTTATTCCATGACTGCTATAGTAGTCCATAAATTCCTTTGAAGTGAAATATCCTCCATTATCATATCTCAAGCATTTGATTTTTGAATCCATTTCATTTTCAACCATTTCCTTGTAGACCTTGAAGTTTTCAAAAGCTTCTGACTTATTCTTGAGAAAGAAAACTGCATTCATTCTTGCATAATCATCGACTAATAAAAAAAACTATTTCTCACCTTTTAAACCCTTTGTTGTAGTTGGTCCAACTAGGTCAGTATGAACAATTTCTATTGGTCTTATCGTTGAATATTCATTTGATTTGAACATGGTCTTTGTTTTCTTTCCTTGTTGATAATGCTTGCATAAAGTGTTGGTAAGTTTCATGATCTAGGGCATTTATCTAACTGCTTCCTTTTTTTTGACTTTGACAAGGTTATAAAAATGTATGTGACCCATTCTTCTGTGCTATAGCCAACTTTCATCTTCCTTTCCTAGGCAACACTTTTAATTTCCAATTTCACTTAATACATATATGTTGCTTGAAGTTCTTGTAGTTGTTGCAATCAATTTTTGTGAACCTTCTTTTCTTATATCTCACTTTTGTGAATCGAAAGTAACTTTATGACATTGGTCACACATTTGAATCACACTTACAAGATTATATTTCATATCTTCTACTAGTAGAACATTTTCTGCCTTTGTATTCTTGTTCCCAATTCTAATTGTGCCTTTTCCAATGATTTTAGTTGAATCATAATTTTCGAAGGAGACTGGTCCATCTCTTTCCTTTCTTAATGTAAGAAACATGTCTCTGTCACCTGTCATGTGTTTTGAATAGCCATTGTCAACATACCAACCATGTTTCTTCTGATTAGCTTGTAGAGAGAGTGTGCATTCTTCATTGTTGTATTGATTCTGCTTTCTTATCCATGTCCTTTTCTGAGGTTCCTGTCTGTGATTGTTGTTGTTCTACTGTGGTTCTCTAGGAGGGATTGTCATTCTGCAATCTTTGGCCATGTGTCCAAAGTTGTTACACTTGTAGCATTCCACTTCAATGCTCAATGATTCAAACCTGTTGTAACTTCTTCTCTGTGTTTCACTAGGCCTTCTTGGCTAACCCTTTTGTGTATGACTTTCAAATTTGTTTATGTTCCTATTGTTAGCTCTGCAATTGATAACTTTATGTTCAAAATTATTACATGCATAACATAAAGCAAAAAAGATAGTTTGATACATGGGAGTTGAAGATATTCTGAAACGAGGTGCTCTTATGAATCCTTCTTCTTCCTGAGACTTATCTATTTCTATCGGTCGTTGATTCTAAAATATGAAACTTCTCAGTGGAGGAGTGTACCTGTAACTTTCTCTTTATACCTTCCTATCCCCTTTGATTGTTTCTGCATAGTTTTTTGGATATGTTTCTTGTTTTGTTGTTTTGGAGATTGATCCCTTTTCTGTCTGATTGTATCCAAGTATGGACTTGTCATAATTAGTCCTTTGACTGCTGATTATGTCATTCAAAACTTTTGAGTTGTTCTTCATATTTTTATTTTGAATATTCCAAATTTTCAATGATCACGTCTCTTCCTTCTAGCTGTTCTTTGAGTGCTTCTTCAATTATTTTATCTTCTTCAATTTGAACCTTCAAATTTGTGATCATTTGTTCTAATTCCTAAGTGTCTTCTTTCTTGTCTAGTTTCGCTTGTAGCTTATTGTTTTTCCTCTTTTCTCTTCTGATAACTTCTATGACACTTAACAATTCCTCTCAGTAGTCAACTTCTGCGTATTCAATTTCTTCTTCAACTTCTTCATATTTTTCTTTGTCTTATTCATATTCGTCTTCAGAGTCTTCTTTATTGGATTCTTCAACTGCCATGAATATAACTCTTTTTTTCTCACTATCACTGAATTCATCTTCATCTGATGATGAGATGTCTTCTTTGGTGCATAAGTTTTTCTTGAAAACTTTATTTGCAGCTCTTTTGCCTTTATATGTTTGTTTTCCTTTTGAGTAACCTTCATCATTTATCTTTTTCTTGTGAGGACATTTGTTAGCAAAATGAACAAGACCATCAAAATTAAAACAAATTAAAGGAATCTTACCTCTATACCTGTCGTAGGTTCCCTTGTTTAGTATTTTGACAAAGTTATCCGCTTCTTCATCATCTTCTGAGACGTCACTATTACTGCTATGTTCTTTTTCTTGTTGCTTTCCCTTTTTCTTTTATCTTTTGGATTCTTTGAAGGTTGCTTCTTTTACATTTAGATTTTCCTATTCAGTTCTCATCTCATATGCTGTGAAGATTCCATGTAGTTCGTCCATGCTTATTGATTTTAGATATGCTCTTTCTTCTAGTGTTGATATCTTAGGGTCAAATGTCATATGAAGAGATCTTAGTCCCTTTTGAACAATTACATATTCTTTGATTTCTTCTCTCAATCCCATGATTGCATTTACTGTTTCATCGAATCGTAAAATGTAAGATGCAATATTCTCATCTTCCTTCATCTTTAGTTGTTCGAACTGACCTCTGTAAGTTTGAGGCTTTGCTTCTTTGACTTTTGAATCTCCTTCATAAATATTTCGAAGTTTGTCCCAAATCTCTTTAGCGGATTTACAATGTGAAACTTTGGTGAATATCGTTTCACCAAGACCATTCAGAAGTGCATTTGTGGCTTTGGAATTATTCTGATCGAGTTTCACTGCTTTGTCATTTGTTGGCGGAATTTTTGGTACTGTGTATCCATCTATAATTGATTGCCAAATTTCAAATCCCTATGTTTGAATATATGTCTTCATCCTTATGCTCCAAAATGCATACTTATGTCCATAAAATTGTGGTATTCCATTTTTATACAAGTTGTTTCTATCCATGATCTACCTTTCAACGGTTAAACTGATTTCAGAAGGAACCTACACTGATACCAATTGTTGGATTACTGAGAGGGGAGGTGAATCAATAATAGATCAATCTAATCCTTTTCTAAGCATATAATCAAAGTGTTATATCAATGTAGAATTATCATCCAACAACTACAGAGTAAATAAGCAATGAACAAATGAACAATCATGCACATACACAGTACACTAGTGTTTTATGTGGAAACCCAAAGTGGGAGAAAACCATGAAATTCGTTTTCTTATATGTATTGAAGAATAACATTCATTGGAAGCACCAACTTCCTTTGTTTTCCAACTGCAACTGGAAGGAGGCTCCAACCCCCTAGTTTCTCAGGCTACAACCTGAGGGAAGCTCCAACTCCCCAATTCTCTGGCTACAACCAGAAGGATGCTTGTTGGCCCTTGGTTATGGAAGCAAGTGAAGATCAAGGAAGAAAAGGGAAAACACGAACTGTGTGGAAGACACAATGACTGTTACTGGGTAGAAGTGAGAAAAAGCAAATAAAATATGGAGCGAAGTAAGAGAAAGAAAGACATTGGACGAGGATATCGAGGATGAAATATCAGCAAGGAAGATGGATAGTGGAAAACTTAGCAAGTGAAAAAGATATCGTTGGATGCTTTGGAGCACCGTGCAAGAAGGAAGGAAAGACGGGCTGGCGAAGCCCTGAAAATGCAGGTCAAGTTGACCTAGGGTTTTGGTATCTAGGGTTTTGACACTTAGGTCTCGACCTAAGGTTCTCAGTGAGCTATTGTAATGTATAAATAGAGGTCTAAAGGACCTGGGATGGGTTGTTGTTTTTTGTTGTTGTTGTTATTGTTGTTGGTACTAAATTGGTTGAGGATTCATTAATATTACTAGAAGTGTTGAGTGTAGACCCTTCTAGTATTGTAAGATCTTCAGCTGGGTGCGAATATCAATCCTGCAATTGGGTGCGTAGGAAGGGGAGAGATAGAGAGGAGAAGAAAGAAGATCTGCTATCTAGGAGTGCAGACAAGAACTGTATGCTACATCTTAATATATTATAAAGCATAGTTTTGTGGACGTATCCCTAGAGAGAGGGTGAACCACATATATCATGTGTTGTGTGTGTGATTGATGCTCTATTCTTTGTCATTTGGTATATTGTTATTGAAATATTGTATTAGATCTGATAGATAGTTATGTGGAGTAGATCTAAACTGTTAAGTGATATATAAATGTTGCATTGCTCTCGTATTAGAACCACTTTCTATTCCCTTTGGTTGTAGACATCTTTTTCCTGCAACCCCCCCATAGCTACTTCGGGTGAGACTGCATATTCTTCAGAGGTGTTTCCGAAAGGGCCAATAGTTAGGGCTTGTTGGTGCTCTCTTAGAGCTCAACCCTGGGTCTGACCCTATGCCAACAAATGGTGCTGTTGCCAGGACAAGAATCTTCTTGAGGGAATGTCAAGGTGGTTTCCATCAAAGAAAGAGATTCATAAGTGGATATAAGATCAAGAAAAGGACTTTGTTGAAGCCAAGAATAAGAACCCAAATATTAATATAGATGATTGGTTGGAAATATATATCTTTACTGATATACACGATATTTTCTTTGTAGGAATCCATAAGGAGTTATACGAGTGGCTATCTAGGTTAGAAGACACCCAATTTGAGATTAGATGTAGGCCACCTGTGGTTTGGACGTCGGGTCTGATCAAGAAGGTCAAGAGAGTTGATAACGTCATGTCAAGAGAAGTAGATCACTGGTTTGATAGTACCATTGGAGGTTATATCACTGAATTGTTTGTTGACAGAGTAGAATCGTATAGCCAAGTAGAGAGATATTTATTTAAGGGACCTAGAGGAAAAATTTTACATTTTTTGAAGTTGAAGATCAAGATGCTATTACATGAGAAGAACATCTTGAAGATATAATAGTCTGCTGGATTGAAGAGATAATGTTCAAGAACTCAGACAGTGACAATGACACAGAGGCTGGACATACGCGTAGTTGGAGAGTGTTCAGAGAAGTTCCTCTTGCAAACTTGTTTAAGCAAAACTATGGGGATGAGGGTTTCTACAGTGGAGAAGAGGAATATCTGACCGACAAAGAGAATTTAGAGTCCATTGGGCCAGAGGAAGGGAAAGTTGAAGAACCTCTCCAGGAAGAACCAGAAGCTTCAAGAACTACGCAGACTGTTGAAGTAAGTACTATTACTACTCCTGATGATTCAACAACGTTAAGAAATAAGAGTAATCAGAGTCACCTGGGCCTTTAGAGAACTGTCACTAGTAGCCCAACACCTACTCATTCACGAAACCTAGGAATATCTATGGAAGATGAGATGAGGTTACCCACCTTCAAAGGAGATGGATCTGAAGATCCTGATAAGCATTGGTTTCTCTGGAAAGCCGTATGGAGTATTAAGAACATCACTGATGAAGCTGTCAAATGAGCCCAGTTTAGTACTACCCTATGGATGATTTTAGGGGTTAAATTTCGTTCATGGGCTAATTTTCCATGGTTTTTCCAAAAAAGAGATTCTCTATTTTAAAAATGATTCGCCCAAATTCTATAGGATAAAATTATTTTACCTTAAAAATCGCCAAAATTTTATAGAAACTATATAAAATCCTTAGAAATTTGAATAGTTTTACAAAAATATCGCCAAACATTTATAGTTGGCATATGAAGGATAAGTAACATTCGCCAAGGTTTCTACATTTTAAAATAGATTTCCATCCTTAAAATCATCCCTGCAGGCTAAGATATCGCACACTAAGCTGGTACATGAAGTTTTTTAAGGGAATTGCCCAGTCTAAACCACTGAATGAGATCAAGAACACGCTGATTTTCAAGTTCAAGAAACCCAATTCAAAGTCACAATGCATTACAGAAATAAAAGAAATCAAGCAGAGAATAGATGAACCGGTAGGGGAGTTCGATTAGAGGTTTAAAACCTTGACGAGCCACTTGAGTTTCCAGATCCTAGATGAGAAGAACAAGGAATGGTTCATTGTTGCTATATTTCCACACATCAAAGTTCCTCTGATGCAACAGAAGATTGCTTCCCAGGATAAGGCACTAGAGATCGCCATGAAGCTAGAATCAACCCCTATGGGAAAATCCAGTTTAGGTACGAGTCAAATCTTGAGTCAGCTAACTAGTTTGTCTCTACAGGTCGAAGATATGAGGAAAGACAAGGGAAAATACAAAAGCAAAGATATATGGCGTGTCAGATGAAAAGAAGAAGGCCATGATAAGGAGAATTGTCCCCTATTTCATGAATACTTGGCATCTGGAGCTCCAATCCCTTTGAAGCAAGTTACCCTACCCTGGTGCGAGGTATGTAGAAATACACATCGCCCTGGTGAATGCTATTACATGCAAAAATATGTTCAGACACCCACAAATTTGTATTTCACGTTCTATAAGTCCATGGGGCATGATGATAGGGATTTTAGGGCTTACGACCTCATGCAGGAAAGGTCAAGGGATATATACAAAATTCAAGGTGAAGTACAACAAGAAGGAAACACTACGCCATATAACTCCCCTGGGAGGGGAAACTTCAACCCTCATGGTGGATTCCGAGGAAGAGGAAGAGGAGGAGGTATGGGACAAGGTTGAGGACATATAATATATTATAATTGTGCACAGCCAAGACACTTGGCAAGGGACTATCAAAACCCTTGTACCACTTGCATTTATTGCAACTGCTTCGAGCATGTTATCGAGGAATGTCCAACATTGTTGGCTAAACTTCAGGAGAGACGGGGACCTCAGCAGAAACTGCAAATACAATTAATCAAAGTAGAACCTCACGGAGAAGAACCTAGAGTGGTTGTTATGACTCAAGGAGGCCCTGTTACAAGAGAAGAAAAAATGACCCAAGGAAAGACTACAAAAGAATCTGGAGTCAGGAAAGTTGCAAAGAAGACACAAACTTTGATGCAAAGAAAGAAAAACAAATGTTAGAGGAGGCAAGAAGATAATTCATGGGAGACCAAGTTTCTTCATCAAAGACATGACCAAAAGTAAGAGAATTTGGAATGCCTCTAGAATTTGATCAATCTTCTTCGCCTGGAGATGGAAAAGAGGAAAGTAAACTTATCAATTTATTGTATATGTTTATGGAGCTGATTAAAGATGAGAAAGACATACAAGAAATGCAAAATTTGGTCAGACAGTATGAGCTGGGAAGGGTAGATCCTTTACTAAATAAAGAAGTACATCAAGTATCCAAGAAGAAAAGGAAAAATAAGGAACTACACCTAAATTCTCAGATTGGAGAGTATTATATAGACTATGTGGTCCTCGACTTAGGGTCGAAGGTCAATGTCATGACAAATCAAACCTCGGTACTGATGGGAAAACCTAAGTTGATCTATTCTCCTATCAGAAATAGGATGGCTAATCAGCAAGTTGTAAACCCCTTTGGAATATTGGAACATGTCCCTGTGGACATCGACGGAGTGAGGACGTTTGTAGAATTCGAAGTAATTGAGATAGTTGATGATAGTTGTCCTTACCCTGCGCTGTTAGGAATTGATTGGGCTTTCAATAATTCCACTATGGTCGATTTAAAGAAAAGAAGAATGGCATTTGAATGATATGGACTTAAGTTCATTACACCTTTAGATCTCGATGAAGGTCAGTGATACACAGAGCCCATCAGAGAAGAAGACCGCGCATATGACCTGGAAAACATATACAAGTTAACAACCAGACAACAGGATTACATTAATCATACGGTGGATGGAAATTTGAGCTGGTGAAGTGACAATGCATCTTACTGGGATTTAGAAGAAGCACTGGAGAATCGGCAGAACAAAATGTACAAAATATCTACAAGGAAATGTGTTATATTAACTAGGGAAGTACGCTGGATTGGCACAACCGTAAGTAACTTACCCACCTTTGATGGTATAAATCCTTTAGAAAATTTATTTTTGGACTTTGAAGAAAGTGTACCAATGCAACAATGATTTTTGGAAATGGATGAGGCCTTGAAATACACACCAGTAAGATGGTGGGGGACACACAAAAACAACATTACAGAATGGGTACAATGTCGTACTCTGATGACAACACGGTTCTCAGTGCAAGTGGAAGGCTGCAGAGTTATATACACAGGTCAAAGTTGTCTGAAGGACCATGTGTGAAGTTGTGTGGAAGCATGGAGAAACATTCCTCAAGAGAAGTGAGTGCACAAATTCATTAACATACTGGATACAACCCCTATCAACTGGTACCTTCAAGAAGAGTTGTGCCTCATCACTGCAGATTGGGAAGGTATGACTTAGAACTTTGTCACTACCTTTTCATTCGAAATCCAATATCCTACAATAGATCAAGCATTATAGGTTGTAAGACATAAAGTGTTCGAGGAGGCACCTAGCATCCCTTTGGAACAAGAAGAGGAAGAATGGACTGCGCCTCTCCAGAAACTGCAAGGTTGTTACAACATCAATATTGATGAAGACGATGATCCTAGGAAGGTGAAAATTGTAGAAATAGAAGGCCAGAGAGATGTCGAATGACCAAGAGTTGAGCTACCATTTATTGGACAGCCAATCAAGATCAAGAAAATCAATATTGGAATAGAATAAACACCGAAGCTTGCAAATGTTGGATATTATTGGGATGTTGCCACTATTGACAAGATCACAGAATTGCTACATGAGTATCAAGACTTGTTTCCAATCAAGTTCACTAATATGAAGGGAATTAAAGGGCCAATGGGAGAGATGAGGATCCCTTTGAAACCAAATGCAAGACCATTCAAACAGAGACCCTATAGATTAAACCCTAAATATAAGGAGAAAGTGAAGATAGATCTAAACAGACTGTTGGAAGCATGGATTATAGAACCTATCGAAGAATCAGAATGGATTATAACTATGGTGGTACGAGACAAGAAGACATGAGAGATCAGGATCTACGTTGATATTAGGAAGTTGAACGATGCATGTTTGCATGACCCCTTCCCTAAGCCATTCACTGATGAAGTGTTAGATAATGTAGGAGGCCAAGAGGTATATTCTTTTACAGATGGATTTTCAGGATACCATCAGATCCATATTGCCAAGGAAGATCACCATAAGACCACCTTTTCCACATAATGGGGATCCTACCAATATACAGTAATGTCATTTGGATTTAAGAATTCCCCAACCATGTTTTCCAGGGTGGTGGTCGAAGCATTCAATGAATTTATACATAAGTTTCTAGAAGCATACTTTGATGATTGGACTGTTTTTAGTTTATTGAAAAATCATATCGAATGTTTAAGGCTAATGTTGGACAAGTGCAAAAAGTGTCAGATTGCCTTAAACCTGAAGAGGTGCATTTTCTTTTCACCATTTGAAGTGTTGTTAGGCCATATTGTATGCAAGCAAGGATTGTTGGTAGATCCATCTAAAATTTCCATCATAGTTGATCTACCCCCTCTTAATTCAGTCAAATAGTTGCACACTACGCTGGGACACACTGGATATTACAGGAAGTTCTTTAAAGGCTATTCCCATATTACAACACCCATGGAGAATATTTTTAAGAAAGAATGTCAATTTCATTGGACAGAAGAATGCCAACAGAGCTTCGACATGCTGAAACAGAAAATGGTTACTGTGCCTATTATGGTTTTCCCACATTGGAGCAAGGAATTTCACGTGCATGTCGATGCATATTCTATTTCATTAGGATTTGTGTTAGCACAACCAGGAACAAGAGACATGGACCACCCATTAGCCTTTTCTAGTAGGAAACTATCCACAACAGAGATTAATTACACCACCACTAAGATATAAGGGTTAGCCATGGTGTATGCGTTGCAGAAGTTCTGCCACTACTTGTTGGGAGGACACTTTAAAACATTTACTGACCACTCCACGCTGAAATACCTAGTCAACAAGCCAGTGTTGGGGGGGGGGAATATGAAGATGGCTTCTTCTATTTTAGGAATATGATTTTGAGATCATGGTTAAGCCAGGAAGAATGAACAAAGGTCCTGACCACTTGTCGAGGTTGGAACATGGAGAAGAGCCTACTAGTTTGGAGGATGAACTTCCGGAGGCACAATTTCTAGCCATTAGAAAGATTGATAACCACTTTGCAGAAATAGTCCAGTTCCTGTCAACATGAATGACACCTAGCAAATAAAAAATCACCGAGAAGAAATAGCTAGTAGTGTGCATTGCATACTTTTCACTTATAGCTGGACAACTATACAAGATGAGACCTGATGAGATACTAAGGAGGTGTGTTATGGAATCAGAGTAACCATTGATCCTCACCAAAGCTCATGAAGGAACTATAGGAGGACACTACGTAGGGAAGGCAACTGCGCAAAAGGTTCTTCGAGCTGGCCTTTGGTGGCTTACCTTACACAAAGATGCTAAGGACTATTACAGAGCCTGGAATGTATGCCAAAGAGTCGAGAAACCGTCCAGAAGAGATGAAATGTCATTAGCACCACAACTGACCCTACAAGCATTTGAGAAATGGGCCATTAACTTTGTGGGACCTATTAACCCACCAGGGAAGTGCACAGGAGCAAGGTACATAATCACTGAGATAGAGTACTTGACCATATGGGTCGAAGAAAGAGAAGTTAAGGAATGTAGTGCCACTACAGCTACGCACTTCATATTTGATGACATCATAACCAGGTTTGGATGCCCAAGGATCCTTAGGAGTGACCAAGGCACACATTTCATTAATAAAAGAATTGAATCCTTGACCGAGGAATTTACATTTCATCATCAAAAAATCACACCTTACCATCCACAAGCGAATGGGATAGTCGAAGCATTCAACAAGATTTTGGAGACAATGCTAATGAATATTTGCAGTGTGAATAGGGATGAATGGTATTTAAGAGTAGCATCAGTACGATGGGCCTACAAAACTACTTGAAAGAAGATGACAATGAAGACTCCATTCAAACTGGTTTATGGTCTCGAAGCCATCATCCCAATGAAATATTTGGTACCAAGCTTACGAATTGTTGCCTTTACAGATATGCATGACACTGGCGTTGTTCGAGAGAGGCTTTCACAATTGGTCAAACTGGAAGAAGACAGATTCATTGTAGGATTCCATCAACAAGTACAGAAGGAAAGAGAGAAGGCCTACCACGATAGACACATCATGAAGAAGGTATTTAACTAAGGTGATCTGGTATTGGTATATGCCATTAAGTTCATGAAGCATCTTGGGAAGTTCATAACACATTGTCTTGGGACATATGAGGTTGCTTATGTTACAGAAGGAGGAGATGCACAGTTGAAGACTTTGAATGGAGAGTTGAAGGAGGGTTTGGTGAACGGGAGCTGGTTGAAGTTGTACTATGACAACCAGCTGCCTCGTAGCTCTTAGTAAAAGCATGAGGAAAAGGGTCTAGGTACTAGGTGCAGTTGAAACTGGGTACCAGACACAGAAAAGATAGTATCCGCAAGGAAGGAAGGGAGGACTAGAGCTGGAAGCAAAGGCTTCCCTGCAAAATATGCAGTCAAAGTAAAACATGAAGTTGAGATCTGAAGTGCGTTGGGATGAGTCACAGGTGAGTGTTGGGGGCCTATTGGCCCTTCATTATGGAAGAAATCAAATATCAAGGAAGAAAAGGCACAACACGAACTACGTGGAAGACACAGTGACTGTTACTGGGTCGAAGTGAGCAAAAGAGAAGAAAATATGGAGTGAAGTAAGAGAAAGCAAGACGTTGGACGAGGAGATCGAGGATGACAGATCAAGAAGGAATATGGATCGTGTTCAACTCAGCAAGCAAAAAAAGCTATTGTTGGATGCTTTGGAGCATCGTGTGAGAAGGAAGGAAAAATGGGTTGGCGAAGCCCTGAAAACGTGGGTCAAGTTGACCTAAGGTTTTAGACACCTAGGGTTTTGGTATCTAGGGTTTTAACACTTAGGTCTCAACCTAAGGTTGTCGGTGAGCTATTGTAATGTATAAATATAGGTCTAAATATAAAAGTATAAATTGTAGCATGAGAGAGAGAGAGAGAGCCAGAGATGTAAACTTCCCAAGAGGGGAAAAACATTCAGCCAAGTAGCTTTTCTCACATGAGAGAGTTATCATCAAATGAAATAAATTTGATCCTTATTTATACAAAACCTCTAAAAAGTATTTGTCCACATATAATCAGGGTAAACCAAAATATAAGGGAGCCATTCTCTTTTTTTGTCCCCTTTACAAAGTAATTTAAATTTAATTTAAAATTTTCAAATAAAGAAACCCTAAAATGTGACTTCAACCCCTTCTAGGGTGACATCTTGGCACTTTAGCAAGTCATTGAGAAAAAAGGAGGACGTTTTTGGGCCTCCTAAGGATTCCTCTTCATGCACTAAGATCATCTCCATGATGCAAATGATCCTCCTCCTCCAAAGGTGCCAAGTTTCCATCAAAACATCATTATAACCACCAAACCCTAGCCCCAAACAAGGCATCAAGCCCCAAGATGCAACGTCTTAGCCTCCAAAGGCAAGTTGTTGGGATTGTAAGGGATAGGTGAGGTCCTTCAAGGTGTTTTCCTTTTCCTCCAAAGGTAACATTCATCAACTATCTTTCCCCAAGGTCTGGGCTATGTCATCCAACTGATGGGCTTATTTTCCCAATGAAGGCCCAAGTTATGCTTGTTCCTTCAAAACGTTCGTCAAACAAGGTCCTGGAAAGACAGACAAGTGTGGACTCCAAGGATATCAAGTCGAATATATCATGTCAAGTTAAATAAAATTTAATACAATATCCACCTAAACATGTACATCAAAACTACCTTATCAAATTAAACAAGTGCTCAAAGACCCTAAGCAATTTGCCAAGTTTAGGTATGGGAGGGTTGACAAGGTAACCTATTGGGTGAATAATTCCTTAAGTCAATGAGTGTTTCCTAGGCTAACCCTCTCTAAGTCATGTGCAGGAGATGAATTGGATGGGGTTAATACTTTTGGGCATGGGTTTCATGACATACAAGGGTTCATATTGTCTCATTTATGGGTGCCTTTGTAGAGGGTGTGTTGCACCTTCATTTTCAATGCATCCTTTTTCCAATCTCATTCATTTTCCATTAATTAATTAAAGTCCAAAACATCTGGGTACTCCCAATGGGTAACATAAAGCTTGGGGGAAGTACCATAATGTCACTTGAAGGGAGAGGTACATAGAGTTCTATAGGGGTAAAGCAAAGGTTGTAATGCATTTGTGTAGATCCCTCAACAAGTGGGATATCTATATAATATGAAATTGTTTTTCGTATTTATTTGATTTTTAGGAGAAATGTTTCATCATTATCAGGACCTATTTGGGTGAGCATCTAGAAGTTTATACATTGGATTTTATATTTTTCCAACTACATTCCCTCTAGGCTTTCAACCCCTTCTTCCCATGAAATGAGGTACACTCCCTTCTTGGTTCAGTACACCTGAAAATATCAAAAGATAAGAATATGAAAAGGATGAAGTGTGAAAAATGTTAAGTATGATCAAGAATGGCACAATGACTCATAAATGGGACCTCCCAATAGAAAACCCATCCCCAAGGGTGACCACTTACTAGGGAACAATGTCAACCACAAAGGTAAAATAGGGCAAAGAGATTAATTTCCAAGCATACATTCTGTAATCATAAGTATCTTTAAATGTAACATATTCAAATGCCTCAAGTATTAAAGTGACACTTACCACAATACCCCAACTTGTACCTCATGGAGGAAGACCTATTGTCTTCCGGAAGCAAACTGATGTGGTGAATGCCATCATGATGAATCGAGGGTGTGTCGTGGTGAAGTGGGTTTTTTTCTGTGCATCTGGACATTGTCATTCATATGTCTCTTAATACTCCATGTCTGCAACCTGAGGGAGTCGAGACATCATATCCTTAGTTATCCCTGGAAATTGGGGATAACATATGGATCATACTCGGGGACATGTACTCTCCATAGAGTGCATGAGAATCTCAACATATCCTAGTTAGACATGTGCCTACATTGAAGCATCAAAACCTAAAATATAGAGTGGCTCACTCACCCTTTGCTCATATAATCAAAATAAAAAAGAAATCCAAAATTGACAACTAATCTAGAAAATATTTTTTTTCATTTTTCATATAATATGATGAAAGCGAAAAATGTAAATCAATAATGCAAGTATAGTAAAATGAAAATAAGAAGTGAAATGCAACTAAACTGTAATGAGAAATCAAGATAAAAATGAAATAAATCAATAACAACTACCTACTTACTTGGGGCCTGGACCCTGAATAAGTAAAGTACCTTGAATATAGGGTTGGAGAAGAGATTCATCTACTAGTAATGGAATTTTTCTCCTGTCAATGGCTGACAAGTAGTACTTCTCTTTCTCGGACTTCTTCTTGATGATCTAAGGGACACGCCGATAGTTGTTATTATTCTGATCATATTTGGGATTTCCCTTCCATTTATCCCACATGAGTGCAAGGCTTATTTCACTATAGTTTATATAAGGTATATTATCAATGTACGGGTACGAGGGTGTCTCTATGTTGACTGCATATTTAATATCCTTCTTACTTTATTTATCCCTTTTATCTTCTTCTTTATTTAATATATTGATGGATCCTAGTTCTTTCCCTTGAAAATTTTCTAACTTCTCCTTATATTATTGAGTCCCTAGAAGTAGCGTACCTATGCAATCCTCTTGCATGAAAGGTATATCGTGAGGATCATATTCAATGGGTAGTATAACCTCACCAAATTCATTCTCATTGATGTGGTTAGGGTGATATCACTCTATCACATGTTCCTTGGCCGCTCATCGATTTTAGATAAATTCAAAGGTACCATCTTCCATGGGGATATAACCATGAGTGAGGTCCATGCTAAAGAAAACTCCATGAGTGGAGACCCAACTTCTTGATAATAGCATGGCCCAAGCGCATGGAACATTGATCACCACTATGTTCATGATGATGCTCATGTGAGGAAAATCCACCAAATATAATTTTGCATCTTCCATGAGGCCATAAAATTTTACCTCTTGGAATCTATGCCACAAACATTTCCATAGGGTCAAGTCATCTTGAGGTAAATTTGATTCATAAACGTTAAGGACATCAAATTTGTTGAGGCCCCAAAATATAGCATGCAATTTTATAGGATGAGATTATTTATCCCTAAATAAACGTAGAAGGGAGGGTTAGGATCATTTTTCCACCTGAGGTACATTTTTTCAGGTTTTTATGAGGATCTTGTACCCTAGATGGTACTTTCAACAACTTCAACAATTCTCTTCTCACTAAAGGGTTTTTTCACATCTCTTTCACTAGGACTTTCATATTCATTTTTCCAACCATGGTGAGAACATCTATGTTCAACTTAATCTCTTCATTTTCCTGCATTGGGTTTGTAAGAAACTCTCAAACTAGAGGTGGAGGTGGTGGGGCCACCCTCTTTTCCAGATGGGGAGTAGTTTCCTTTTCCTGAGATGAAATTTTCTTTGATGGATGAGATGAGGTTTTCTTCTCTAAAGTTTGTGGAGGCGAGATAGGAATTTAATTCCTTCTTTAATAAGTCAATATGTCACTCTTATTTAATTCTTTCCTCTAATATTCAATTAACTAATTAAGAACTGTGAATCATCCTTCTCTAGCTCCCCTTTTTATAACTTCATCAAATTGTTCCTGTGTAATATCTTCGGAGTTGTCATAACCATCATCCTAAAGGGAAAATATTGTATATATGAATTTAATATTGTTAGGAGAGTATTCTTCTCATCTTGTACATTATTTCTCTGGATGAGGTTCTTGGAAAATAAATCTCCACATAAATTCATCCAAGTGTCAGGAGCCTTTGGCTCTTTTTTAGGTTTTTCCTTCCAACCTATGGCTTATTTTTTATGAATGGGTATCTTGGAGCAGACTAATTCCTTTCAAAATTTGTTAATCGACTTATACAATGATTTTGAGTTTGGACAAACTAATTATGCATCTGATCATGATTCTAAGCTATGAGATAAATTGGATCTGATGCACTGCTTGCAGTTGTATTTTTTTTTTGTTATGCTCTAGCACGAGGATACTGAAAATGATCGAACTTGGAGAAAGGAAGATTATCCTATATATTTGTACTGTATTCTTTGGATTTTTCCAAAGTGCATGGTTTCTTATCCCTCGAGATGAAACCAAACTTCCCTTCAAAGAAATTGACATAGAGAATATAGATAGTTGTTGTAGTAGGGAGAAAATCCTGGGGGATTTGGCTATATAGTTTGTCAAATATGGTATCAAATTCACTCATTGTCTCGTTCTCCTTTTTCTTTATCTGATTGAATTGATTCATTAACATGCTACTATATTTCTTCACTGACCATCTGGTTATGAATATATTAGAAAATTATTTGTATGTTGTGACATGATTATCCGGTAAGCTATAAAACCACCTTTAGGAATATTCTGTAAGGGATGTTGCTAGTATCCTCATTGAAACATCTTCATGTTCCACTCCTTCATTCTCCATGTCTCGACAAATTACATGCAAGTGATGTTCCATGGTGAACCATTTATTAATCTCTTTAGGGATGGTATTGGGATATCCAATGATGGAATCCATGTTCAAGGAATTATAGAGGTATTTTTTCCAAAGAATGATCCATTGGTGCAAGTGGGAGGTTACCGTGGAAATGTTTTTTGACAACGGGGGGAATTGAATGGATGATTTCTTCGGTAAGTTTTGGAAGCTTTGAATATTATAGGGGGGAGGGTATTCTTGGAATATGGATTCTGGGATGGTGGAGTTTCCATACGAGCTTTATCTCATCAAGAAGGGAAAAGGAAAGATAACTTCCCTCAAGTGGAGTCGTCAAGCAAGTTAGGGGTAAATGATTTGGGATCAAAGATTTACAATATGTTGATAGGAAACAAAAGAGGATTCAAAATCCTCCTTGGAAATGATGCCAAAATTTTATCTCGTAGATTGTAGATTGGGAAAATCTCGACCCAATCTAAAAAGGTGCGACAACTATCGAAATACCTACCCAATTTCACCTTACATAGGTACTCACCTTTCTTTAGAGATCATGATATCACCTCAAGGGGGGAATCTTGGGTGACCCTAAGGGGATTGGTATGGAGGATGCAGAGATGTTGAGAGAAACCCCTTAGTTCAATGATGGAAGAAGTATGTGGGCTTAGAAATGAGTCTTGATGATGGTAAATGGTTGCCAAAGACTCGGGTACCTTCACCAAAGTGTTACACCTTACCGATATAAGCCAAACAATCAAAATACAAGACCAAAAATCAAGTGGACAAGAAAGTGAAGCTTGTTGTCCTATATTGCAGCAGTAAATGAGAAGATATATTAGCAAGCATAATAGCTAGTTACTGCAGATTTAACCATCAAAATTACTAAATATTTATTGGACAATGAAGTACTAAAATAGTAGATAACTTTCCAATACTTAAGCATGATCTTTGATGGTGAATTAGGGCTACTAGATGAAGTTATCATAAAATTATGATTGCATACTTATGGCTGTAGCAAACAATTTATACAACAACAATATTCAGCCACCCAAAACCACAGGTAAACCACCCAAAAGATTCATAATGATTAGTAGATTATTATGTCAAATTTCTAGCAACTTCTGATGGTTTAAAATCAAGTTGAAGTAAGAATTTGTTGCATCCCTAATGGATGTAGATTTTAGTCAATTATAACCAAGGAACTACTAGGCCAATCAAGATTCCCTAGTGGCTTTATAAATCTTAAGACACCAAGAAAAGATTCCAACTTGAACAATTTCAATATCTCTCAAAATCATGTGTACCAATGCAAGTAATTTATTTCTTGATTGAAAAATTAGATTAGTGCCTTGCCAAACGGGTTATGTATTATTGTTGTATTAGGTTAGGTCTAATAATTCCCAAGGGGTGTAAGCCCTTTTAATCCCTTGATCAAGGAATCCTAACAAAAAAAATCTAGGAGAGTGTAATCCCTTTTAATCCTCATAGCAACCTTTGCAATGGCTTACTAAATAAACAATAATGAAAAAAATGGTGGAGGGTATAAGATATTTTATTCCTCCAAGGATATAGCCAAGAAAAACCATGAAACAAGAAAGCATAATTTCCATGGGTCACAGGGAGGCAAAGGGCGGATTACCACGGGTTGATAGTGTAGCAAAAAGCTCCATATTTTTTGGTATATGACCTATCTAAGTGGATCAAGTTGATGATGAAGAAGTATCATTATCAGTGACAGTGATAGAGATAATGACATAGATAGTTACAGTGACACGTTGATTATCGGTGAAAATTACAATGACAAAGACAATATGAGTGACAATGATAGTAGAAGTGTTAATGATAGTGACATAGACAATGACAGGTTGAGTCTACATTTATATTTCATGGTGTGGAAATCCTCCTTCCGGTTGGAGCCCTAGAATATAGTGAGTTGGAGCTTCCTTCAAGTTCAAGCCTATAAATCAGGGGCTTATAGCCTCCTTCTAATTGGATATGGAGAATTTAGGGAGTTGTAGCTTCCTTCAAGTTGGAGCATGTAAAAAAGGGGTTGGAGCCTCCTTCCAATTGGTGCTGGGGAATTTTGGAAGTTGGTGCTTCCTATGAAAGTAATATTTGATATATAAGAAATAATTCCATGGTTTTCTCCCATTTGGGTTTCTATGTAAAAATATTTTGTGCACTATGTATGATGTGATATATTGTTGAATGATACTATTCATGGTTATGTGTTTATAAGTTCTAAACTGTTGATGAATTGATGCTTACATATTATGGTTAGAAGTGGTAAAAATTGCATAATACAGATTCACACCCCCTCTCAGTATTCCAACATGACCTTGAACAACATTAGTGTAATGACCTAACCTTGGATAAAATCACTAAATCAAGTTTTCATGGAGACGTATTATGTAGACACCTATCATTAGATCAACACCATGGATGTAGATAAATTGAATTTTTCAATTTAAGATGTCACTAAAATGAATTTTATAAAATACAACAAATTAAAATAAAATGTGAGGACAATTTCAACATATAAACATCAAAAAAACATCTTATTAATGTAATTTGTTTACTCAAAAAGTAGTAGTTTTTGGTAGGATTTTTGTTTATGTGTCAAAATTGGTCAACTTTGATATTTTGTTTATTCCTAGTTTGTTATGTGCTTACCACAAAGAGAATTACACTTACTATTTTTTTATATAACATTAACACTAACTTTCTGTTTTTCTTATGGTACACAGGATTAGTTGTTATTTTAATGCATGAAATTAGCTTCGTTTTCCATATATTTTGAGATTCAACACTAACAATTCAACCATTGTAAGGTATAATTTTTACCCTAGAATTATGGATTGTATTGATGTTGTATAGTAACAATTAGATGTGTATATTAAGTCAATGGTTCCTTTAATCATTTTGATCTATATATGAAATCTCCTTAAAGTTTTTATTTGATTACTCTATGGTTTTATATATTAGCATACTATACCTTCACACGCTCTTAGATATACCTATGTTATATGTCTCTATAATTGCACTTTGTTAGGGAGGTATTGTAGTTGTTACCCATATCCTTTACTTAATGGTTTAGGTCTTTCTTCTTTTGTGTAAGGATTCATCACACTTTTTTAGGGAGGTATTGTAGTTGTCATCCATATCCTTCACTTAGTGGTTTAGGTCTTTCTTATTTTCTTTAATGATTTAAGATGGCATCTTTCAGTCATTTGGATCATCTCTCTTCCTACATTTAGATCGGTCTCTTCCATACATGTGAAGGGAACAATTTATTAATTATATTATGATGTAGGAGGATTTATTTTACTAATGGAACACATTGCATCATGTATTTCCATATTATTATTTATTATAGGGTAACCCTTTTTTGTATTGATTGTTTGTTACATTTTGTTATATAAATAAGGTATAACAAACTTTTATGATTCTTGTAAGAGGATCTATACAAACTCAAATGCACCAAGGAGGTACAAATCTCTATAATTGTGTGTTTGTTGTTTCATTATTTTCTTTTTCAAAGTTCACAAGTGTAGCATCCCCAAAACCGTGTTGGTCAATGCCACATGAATTTTGTTTAATTCTCATACCATTAAATTTACTGATATGTTCTGTATATGAATAGATTTATGAAGAAAAATAAAAATAATAATTCATACATATAAATAACATAGATTCCATAACAGAGCATCAAAATTCATAACAAAACACTTAAACAAACACATAGAGACACTTATATTTTGTGAATTAAACATGAACTACATGCAAACCTTCCATGTTCCTCCCATCCTTAGACCACATGGCTCATAAATCTCATCAGTGGGTCACCCTTGAGTTGGGGCTAAACTCTACCAAGGAAAAGGGGATCCTATGTCAGTCTAAGGTCTTATAATCAACAAAATGGCTCCTTCCAAGGTGGCCAATTTCTACATCTAGCCTATAGTCTCCCATTCCCCACATGTCTGCCCCACCCCAAGAAGTGTGCCCCTTCTTTTCTCAATGTTCCTTTGGCTTCCCCACTTCCCTTCTGGAGCTTCAATAACATGTCGATCATGAAGTCTCATAGCCCTGTAGCTATTTCCCAAAGCACCAAGGAACAACTCCTAGTAGTTCCTCACCCAAAGAAACTACTCATGGGCCTGACAACCCGCTTCTTCAAAATACGGGCCTGGAAACCCGCCTCTTAAACATACGTGCCTAACAACCAGCCTCTTCAACATACGATCCTAACAACCTACTTCTTCAATTGAATTCTACTAAGAAAATTCTCCTCAACTTGCTCAATTCAAGTAAAACATCCCTGTACCCACTTTCAGGTACGGATGATGGAAATCATGGATCAATCATGAGAAGAATGATGGAAAACACACTAAATCTCCCTCTTATATATGCATGTGTACTTTATGACACATGGCGCTCAAGGAATTCACTTGTCCCCACTTACGAAACTTAGGATATATTCATATCCATAACTTTATCTTTAAGGAATATTAATATAATATTACATTAGGCTTAAACCCCCTTAGCTTAGCCATTTCCTAAACTCTTAGCCCCCACTTGTCCCTTTATAGTGGATTTTATCCCCCCATCTCTATTGTTGGGCCAATATGTAGAAGTGGTGTACTTTATTAATAATATGGGTGTTTACATATTACAATGATAGGCTCACTAGCCTTTAGCATCTAGGCTCTCTGGACTAATTATCACACATGCACTCTAGCCTATAATATATTGGCTCCCCATCCTATAAAATATTTGTACAATTACGATCGGGGATGAACCTAAGGTATTACATTCCCCTCACCCTTATCTATGCATTGTCCTCGGTGCATTATATACTTGTACATTCAAAATTATTCAAACATATCCATGCATTTTCTATTGAAGTTCATTATCTTCTTTTCAAGAACCATAATTATGTATTCATACTTTAACTAGAAGTAATTTTCTCTAGTCCATAGAGATGCTTCAAGAAATAATTATGCTCACTATAGAATTCTTGAGTTTCCTCATCCTTGTTGCACTCACCCTTCTAGTCTTAGGCATCCTTTCACTGCTACACAGTCCTTCAGTGATCCATATTTCCAAGGCTTTCACACACAAGGAGAGCACTATCTCATTACTAGCGCCCACTAAGGATTTGCAATTTAAGGATCCAATGTACCAACCACAGGAATTCTTCCCAAGCATCCCAAATTCAATAAATATTATCTCATCTATATCACGCGACTACAATCATTATGAGAAAATACTATATAAAATTCATTTAGAAATTCAAATTTATGTCATAAGGAAATTCAACTTGTTCATAAAATATGAAATTTTATCTCATAATTATGTTGGTTATTGCAACAACAAGCATCATTCTTTAATATGGGTTTATGCAACACCATACTTGAGACTGTTTTTCCTACAATGATTCCATATTGCATTCAGTTAATAGATTATTACTATTGCATGTACCATAAGATTCTATTGTAATAATTACAAAGGTTCATAGGTGATTTCAGAATTGTCTAAACTTAACAATTCAATCACAACTATCACACTATTTATTTAATAGAATTAAATTATCATCCTCTGCATCTGCATGTTCAACAATTAATATTTTCATTCTTTCAATATCATGATTTTCATTACTATATTCTATGAACATAAATTTCATGCAATCAATGCTCATGTGACTACTTTAGTGTGCAACTTGTTCATTGCAATGTCTAACATCCACTGAGTTAGTAATAATTATAACATGTTCTCAACTCCATGAGTTAGTAATAATTATAACATTTTATTTGTTAGCATACTCATTTTCGTTAGATAAGATATATGCATGCATTCAAAAAAATGCATTCAACAATTGCATTCAAGACTAACAATTTTATCATGTATAAGTGCAACTCTACCACTTACACACATTCATGATTTATTCATACCTACGGTTCAATGCACTCTTGCATTGCCTTCAAAATTCTCTATATCTAATTCATGGATATCACCATTGGAAAAATGGAAATTATGGCCAATACCTCTACACATTATCCAAACACTTCCTATTGTCTACTCACTATTTGGATTCCTTGTTATTTGGACCCAAACACTACACCAAGAATATAATTATGTGGTGTTCATTAGTGTTAGAAAAAAGGTTGCAGTACAAACATTATTTCGAAGTAGGAATTTCATTGGATATTTGTGTGGTACATAGCCTTTCCATAACCAAACCTTTTCATAACACACCATGTCATAGCCTCATACATGACTAGATTTACTGGTATCCATTCTTGTTAATAGGTTCATACCCATTATTGATTTGTTTATTATCTCATAACCACCAAATCCATAATATTATATTACATTACATGTATTCTTTCAAAATCCAAGCAACTTTTATAATTATTACAGGCCTCCAACCTTTACCACACCTAGTGGTATCTTATTTCCATTAATGTATTCAAGTTATGCAATAATGTAAGTTTATATAATAAATTATGGATGGGGAAATTCTTAATTAAATTCCCCTTCAACAATTATGCAATATAAATACATAGAATTCATACCCCCATAGATTCCAATAAATAAATTTAATGCTAATTGGATAGTTGTTATTAGTAGGAGCTTCCTTCATATGGATGTATTCCATATGTAACAACCTTATCAACAACAACAACCTTATCAACAACACTTTCGACCATGCAGTTGTTATTTCTTTCTTGGAACAAAAAACATCATTAACAACTTCCATAATTGTATATATAACAATAGACTACTTCTATTCATCATCATGTTATATAGATATTAACAAATATACATTCATTACAACATATCTATATGCACTAATATTGCATCACTAGCATGCTCATAAATGCATATGCATTCCATTTTTTTGTGCTATGTATGGTTGTCCAGCAAGCCATAACATAATTGTTGCTATAGTAATTGCAACAACCTCTTTCTTCCAGTACCAATTTTACTTCTTGTTCTTAGCTATCTCAAGTCTTATTGAGTTCTTGTGTCTTTTTGTACTCTTTCCTAAATCATTGTACATTCTTGGTTTTGTCCTGAGTACTTTTCCATCCCAATCACTCTTGGCTACTTTTACATTTCTAGCCAAATACTAGGCTGTTTTGAATCTTCAACGTTCCACTATTACCCAAATCCCTCTGATCTAACTCATACATGACTAAATTACATTCCATCCATGTGCTCTAATTAACTTTGGATATTTAACAACAATTTGTTTACTGGATTAAACTGAGTTTAATCCTTTTCTTGAATTAACACATCAACTCTTTTAGTTTCTTGAACCATCACTTTCTCCTTTCCAAACCCACCAGGTTTCAACTTGGATTTCATAGTCAATTTTCAACATGCGATAATGATGCACATATGTCTTCTATAGTTGCATAGAATTACCTAGAAGAAATTAACATTTATTTTAATTCTCGTCATACTTTTCAATAATACTTCCGACCCTTAGAAAGTCACCCATGGTTATTTTCCTCTTGAGATGGGTTCTTTTTAGGTACCATCTCTTTTCCATTCTATACCAAGCATAGAAATATTTTCTTGTTCACGGTTCCTCATTAATATCTCTTTAGGAAATCACCTCCATGCCTAGGTCTCTTTGACTCATCATCCCAATATACCTTGGAAAAGAACTCAACACCTTTGGAATGTACTCAACATTCATATTTATTGTTTTCACAGTTCATGAGTGCTACAATAGGCTCAAATAACTTGGAATCCCCCTAGTGGTACCCCTTTCCACTATATTTTAGTTACTCTTCAACTTTATCCAATTTTGGAATACTCTAAGGTTTATGTAATTCCTTCCCCAGAAGTTTTCTTACATACCTCCAGAACCAATCTTCACATAGTGTATTAATTTATACATTTGTTGGAACTTTTAGCATACATGCTTTTCATTACTTCACCCCTAAAGTTATAACATTCACACCATGCTTCCACTGCACTACTATGATGACAATCATGGAGGTTCTATCTCCAAAACTGTAGGATTGATCCTTGGAAATGTTACATCTTATTTCCATGTATACACTCTATCTTTATTAATCAAAATACTAGCATCCTGATATATCAATTTGAATAGGACAGATCTTCCCACAATGTACCTCATTGTCTTAACATTAGATTCTATTAGAGGGAATAATATTTCACTACTTCCTCCACTTAGAAGATATTCTTTGCACCTTAATTCCACTAAGCACCTTGATTTGTAGGAGTGGATCTCTTGTAGTGGATTCCCAAGCGTTCATGGGTGCACCTAGACTCATACCTTAACATTGTTCAATCTTTACCTTTGATCATATTATGAAATATTCTTATCCTATCACTCTTTACTTGATGACCTCTACTTATGTTTAACCAAATTTAAACCCTCTCACCTGCTATGAAAAACACCTCTCTACACTTCCATGGTATCAACTTCATGCATACCCATTACTCATGCTTTATCATGAAACATGGATGATCTGTTTCTTACTCATAATACCAAATTGGTATGCATATTTGTCATCTTGAATTCTTTCCCAAATCATACTTCCATTAAAATTATTCTATTTTAATAACTGGGCATAGTCATCTTCAGCTAGTAGCTTCCTCAAGCAATCATTCCACATTTTGAAGAACTAACCCTTCCTTGTTCCTCATACCTAAAGTTAACACTTCGCTCAAGACAATTTTATCTGAATTATCATCAAACTTAATCTCTTCTTGCAAAAAAATTATTGTATAAGATAATGATTCTAAAACGTTTGTTTAAAGCAAGCATATAACAACAATTGTTAGTAAAAACCGCAATACACCATTTTGGTAACATATGTACAATTTTTCCCCTTCATGGTTACCAGGATTATTCTTTATGAATTCCTTTGAATTATGCTTCTCATCTCAAAATTATATGTGATTACATGGAATCCTTAGTCCAATACCTTTCCAATGACTACTTTCTTACTCAATTCTGAGTTTTGAGCAGAACGTTATAGTCATTTGATTTTACCCAAAAAATCATTTTGTTCACCTTTCAACCATGTGCAATGCCTATGCATATTTGAAAATCTTCCTTTAGAAATTTAAAAGTATCTCAAACGAGTTTATTCACAGTCACACTTTGAACATTCTAGCCAATTTTCACCCTCATCTGAGCTCTAGGATGCTAGATACAACCTGCTGAAGTTTCAGGCCAAATTACATTTTTAGCCCTAAATGCTATAAGTTACTTCTATGCTCTCTTGTAAATATTCATGTGCCCATATTTCTATTTTCAATGTTTGGGTGTCTTCTATAGATCAATATATTTCCATAGTCTACTCATGTGTCTGAATTTGATTCTAGAGAAGAAAGTTATGGTCCTCAGAAGTTAATTGGGTCTTAAAAATGTACCCTCGATTGTTTGGGATGTAATTCCATCATATGAACTTTGTTTAATGAATGGTTTATACCATTAGAAATTTCTTTCTGAGATTTATTATTTTATTTGAAAAAAATATGTGTCCTAGAAGGTCATTTATATTGGAATTTTAGTTCTTGAAAATGTCATCAAGGCCTCTGGAAACGGCCTGCAAGTTTAACACTTGGAAAACACCGAATTTTTCCGGTAAATTTAATTAATATTTTAAAAATATGCTTAACTTAAGTTGACTGGGATTTTTACGTCACACCCAAGTCCACCTAGAACCTTTAGAAGGATTTCATGTCATGTCCTGACCACTCTATCCCTGCCCCGTTGGCTTCTTACATCCTCTTTCCCTTTTCTGCATCTCCTTTCCCTACACTGGCACACACTTATTGTTTTATATTATGGACCCCATCGGTCCTTGGAGGCCATGGGTCACCTTCATATTAGTTCATGGTGATGGTTGGGCCCCATTCCACACCCATATATCTTGGTTCCCATAGTTGTATTCTGTTACAATCCAACGGTCGTTGTTTGACGAGCATTGACGATCCACGTCACATTTTGGCCCCTCCTGCACCACCGAACATTAACGCCATGGGGAGGAGATAGAAAACATAAACATAGTTATATATAGGGAAACTTGTCTCACATCCATGCATTTATTTCCCCCTTCCTTGTG
>ML778364.1:568174-605516 GCA_009831015.1 Picea engelmannii
TTTGCGGGTCTAGGCTTCGGGTTTCGCCAGTAGGAGGGTGCCCACCATCGTGGAGTTAGGTCACCCACCACTTAAGTACACATAATACACATAAAAATTCTTCCACGTACACATAATAATTCTTCCACGTCAGCTGACGCATGGCTTCCACATCATGATGATGTCAACATATAGAAAAATTTCCAAAATTTTCTCGATTTTGCCAATTTTCTAGCCCAATTCATAGTTATCTTCACTATCATCATTGAATATTTGTATTAGATTCATATCATAAAATTTGTTCTTATGAATACACATTCATCATTTGCATACAAAATTCAATATCATTCGCATCGAATGCTCCATAATTATCAGTGGAATTTGGGGCTTTTGCGTAACTTCTCCTAATTTTGAAATTCCTTTTGTTCTTCCATTGAAGCTATAATAATAAGCTTCATATATCCAATTTAAACCAAGTAAAAATCCTTTTGACCCAACAAATTTTAATTCAACTCAGGCATGTCAAATTCTTCATGCAATTAACTGTAAAATTTGGGGCTTTTGCCCAAATTTTCCCCAAATTCACCATGGCGTTGTTTTAAAATGAAATTCAACCAATTTGCATGGATGAATTTTCCCAATTTCAGATTTAATTTGGGATTTTAATTCCTAGACTCGATTCTTCTAGCTACCCATGAAATTTCCTCTAATTTCACTATAATAATTTTGTCGAACAATTTGCAGACATACTCTTCCTAACATTTTGTCAAATAGTTTGCATGCTTACTCGGAAAACCTCAGTTATGCACTATGATAATTGGGTACATGCAGGCTCGGTGTTGAAAACTGGGCTCTGATGCCACTTTGAACCATCCCCAGACCCCTGTTGGGAAATGCCACATGAAAATTTTGAATTCTGATACAATTAAATTTACTGATATGTTCTGCATATGAACAGATTTGTGCAGAAAATAACAACAATAATTCATACATATAAATAACAGAGATTCCATAACAAAACATAAAAATTGATAACACAACATTTACAAAAACACATAGAGACACTTATCTGTTGTGAATTAAACACCAAATACATGCATACCTTCCATGTTCCTCCCAACCTTAGACAACATTGATCGTAAATCTCAGTAGTGGGTCACTCACGAGATGGGGCTAAACTCTACCAAGGAAAAGGGGATCCTAAGCCAATATAAGGTATGATAATCACCCAAATTACTCCTTCCAAGGTACCCAACTGTTGCAACTAGCCTATAGTCTCTCATTCCCCACATTCATGTCCCACCCCAGGAATTGTTCCCCTTCCTTGCTCAACAACCCTTCAACTACCCCACTTCCCTTCCAGGGATTCAACAATAGGCCAAATAGAAAGTCTTAGAGCACTGTAGCTATTTCCCTGTGGAACAGGGAACAATTTCGAGCAATTCCTCATCTAGAGAAACTACTCACAGGCCTGACAATCGACTTCTTCAGCATACCATCCTGACAACCTGCCTCTTCAACATATGGGCTTGAAAACCTACCTCTTCAGCATACAAGCTTAATAACCCACCTCTTCAATCCATTTCTACCTAGAAAATGCTCTCCGACTTGCTCAATTCATGTACGACTTCCTAGTACCCCATTTCATGTACAGAGGATGGAAATCATGGAATAGTCATGAAAAGAATGATGAGAAATATACTAAATCTCCCTCTTATATATGCATGTGTCTTTTATGACACATGGCACTCCCGGAATTCACTTATCCCCACTTAAGAAACTTAGGATATATTCATATCCATAACTTTATCTTTAAGTAATATTAATATAATATTCCATTGGGATTAATCCCCTTTAACTTATCCCTTTCCTAGACTCTTAGCCCCCCCTTTTCCCTTTCTAGTGGAGTTTATCCCCCCATCTTTGTTGTTGGGTCAATTTGAAACAATGATGTACTTTATTAATAATATGTGTGTTTACATATTACAATAATAGTTTCATCGACCTTTATCATCTAGGATCTCTAGCCTAATAATCACACAGACACTCTAGCCTACAATATCCTTTCTCACCAACCTATAAAATATTTGTTCAATTACAACCGGGGATTTACCTACGGTATTACAACAATAAATGTTTGATATAAACAAACCTAGTTAAGTGAATCCTATACTTTTCTCACAAAGGAACTTAATACATGATTCTATCTCCTTATTACATCCACAATATAAGAGAGAAACAACATTTAACCTTAAATGGGGTTGTGGGCATGTATTTTTCCTTGATATCAGAGAGAGGGGTAGATTTATTTCTTTTAAAAACCTACGGGAGAATGTTACTTTGTTTTCAATGGATATGTTTCTGACCCTATACTGGAGTGTAACTTGGTCTTCAAAGTGATAGGTCTTTTGACCTATAACAAGTGTGTGACTTGATGCACGAAGGACAATTTATTTAAGACCATTATGAGAATATGACATGGTTTGAAAATGCATGTGAATTAACACCCTCAATTTCAATCTGGCTTATTCCATGAGGGATAGGTATGATAACCTTCATTATCATGCAATTTTAGATAACTAACAACACTCACAATAATCATTGGGGGGGCATTATATGTAATTTTGTTTTATTATGGATAAGAAATATTTCTATGGTGCCATTATATTAAATCAAGGTTTGGTAGTAATAAGAATCCTGAATGAAGATTAAGTACCAATATGACAAAGCAACTTAAGTAAACATCAAGGGACAATACTAAAAATGCTTAATCTAATACATGTTATCCTATTTAAACATGAACCTTATTGACCTTTTTATTTTATATTGGAAATATTACTATGAGCGATTAAGTTAAATCAAGGGCCAATAGTAATAATAATCATAACTCAAGATCGAGGACTAATATCAAAAATAAAATTAAGTGATAATCAAAGGTTAATAATAAAATGATACATAGGTAGAGATCAAGCAATAATATTAAAATATTTTTAATAAAAAATTCACTATCCTAATTAATAATGATCCCAATTATCCTTTTTAAAGTTGATCACTCCTATATATATATATATATATATATATATATATATATATATAGAAGACGAACCATACCCGAGAAAGGTTACATACTTAAATTATTGGTTAAGTGCATATCTTAGCGATTATTTCCCATAGTTCTTGTCTATTTATATTCATGTATCCTTGGTCATATTTGTAAATGTTTTGAACATGCACAAAAAAGATCTAACTAGCAAATGACATACACAGTTTGAAGAGAAAATATGAGAAGAGAAACATAAGAGAAAGAATGGAAGAATTCTAATTAACCAAATGAATGAATGATAATTTACACATCATATACTATGTATAACTCAACTAATGTGCATTGGAGGAGAGGCCAATGTTCCATATTGGTGGTATAGAGTGATTTGGACACACACTGGTAGTTATGAGAGTAAACTGCCACCTAGTCTAGTCTCTCAGGCAGTTACGGGAGTTAACTGCCACCTAGTCTGAGTTAACTAGTCTCTTAGTCTTCAGTTAATTGACTAGAACATAGTGAAGTGAGGAGGGGATTAGGGAATCACGAGTAATGCGCTAGTATAGTGATGATCCCAGGTACAATGCACATTAGCTGGTGATAATCCCAATGCTGGATCGTGATGAAGCCAATGTGGCATCTAGACTCCACCCAACTGATCAAACTGATGTGTGAATTAAAGAGAATATTCTCTTAGAGTGTAGGAAAAGGAATATTCTCACTAAACTATAGGACATTGAATAATGACTAATAAACATACGAAAATCCTTAGGAAAATAAAATCCTAGGTATGTGTGAATTATCTCCAACACCCCCGTGAACATCACTATGGTGAAAATAAAGAATGGGTCCTAGAAACGAGGACATGGTAGGTACCCAAATACAAACGATACATTGAAATAAAATAGGAAAGAGGGAAAAAATCATAGGAACCCCCCCCCCTCAAAGTACAATTTATGTAAAAAGAAGAACTAACAGTTGCTAGGAAACTATTTCCTTCACTCCAATATGACTGTGCAGAGAATGGAGCTTCTCCTCAGTGAAGGTATTCATGAAGATGTATGTAGCCTATTCTAATTAAGGAAAAACCTATGGGTCGATGATCCGCTCGTGTACTAAGTATCAGGTGTATTGAATGTGGATCTCAATGTGATGTGTCCACTACCTCTGAACTAGATCTCTGCAGAACTTCAGAGTGCTCTGGTTGTCACATTAGATGACGATCAATCGATGAAATTGAATTCCCAACTCAATGAGAAAATGTTGTATCCACATAGCCTGAATGGTTATGCTAAATTCCCCTATGTACTCTACCTCGGTTGAAGATAGAGAAATAACATCCTACTTCTTGATCAACCAACAAATAGGTGTGGAACCAAGATTGAGTGAGTAACCATATGTGGACTTGTGATCAATTCTATCGCCATCCCAGTCAGAATCAGTGAACCTGATGAGGCCCAATGTAGATTATGTTGTATAGTGAATCCTAAAGGTGATGGTTCCTTATATGTATCAAAGGATATGCTTTGCATCCTTCCAATGTAGCATATGTGGCTCCTTCATGAACCCATAGATGGATCCAACTCCATAGGAGAGGTCCAGTCTAGAGTGTGTGAGATAAAATAAGGTCCCCAATAAATGTCTCTACAATGTATTTTCCACCAGTGGAGTGTCCCCGTCGTCCTCAAGTCTAACTCCTGATAGGAAAGGATTCAGGGCAGACTTCTAGTCTGTTATGTGAAATATCTCAAAGAGATCTCATGCATACCTGCCCTAAGATAGTTTGGTTCATTATGCATCCTGGCTGATATTGAGTCCAAGAAATAAATGTATTGGACCCATGTCCTTCATCAAGGACCTGTCATGTAGAATCCTCTTTACTGCAACAATAAATGAAGTTGAGCAACTGGTAATCAACAAATAATCAAGATACAAAACTAGGAGTAGAAGTGAATCAGTAGTCCCGAGGATGTAAACATTTGGGTGTGACTTACAATGCACAAATTTATGTGACAACAGGTAGGATTCCATATTGGCATACCATTCCCTCAGGGCCTGCTTGAGGCCATAAATAGACTTCTTCAGTCGACCAACCAAAGATGAATCCTGTACAAATCCTTGAGGCTACTCAATATAGATATCCTCAGAGAGATCGTCATGAAGAAATGAATTATTCATGTCCATATGATGGGCTTCTCGTCCCTTGGTTGCTGCAATGGAAAATGTCAAATGTATGGATTCCAGATTCGCTACTGGAGTGAAGGTCTCATCATAGTCAATGCCATGCACATGCTAAAATCCTTTGTAAAATAGAATGGATTTGTATATGCTAACATGTCCATCCGCTACGCTCTTGGTCCTGTAGACCCATCTACACCTAATAAGTTTTCTTCTTGAAGGAAGGGGAACCAGATCCCAAGTATGGTTCTTGTGGAGGGAGTTGTACTCCTCTTGCATGGTGGATTCCCAAAAGGGATTTCCAGCAACCTCTCCATAGGACTATGGATCTAAAGAATAAACCAAGAAAATATGCCTAGGCGACATCAGTTCAGTGGTAGTGAGTACAAGAGGAGGATCCTAAAAATCATTTTGAGTCCTCCTAGTATCAACTGGATCCCCAACAAGATCTCCTGCATCCTGAAGAGTAATATCGGCCAACTTGGGCCTTGGATATAGCTATGCAACTACATATTCTTGCACTGAATCTGCATATGAATATATTGACTTGGTATATGAATCCTTTGAATCCTCTAAATCCAAACTCTCATTTGAATAAGATTTGGCATGTGCATGCTCATCATCTCTGATAGGTGGAAGAACAAAATTTTATGCATGCGACTATTGAGGTACATGTGAGACACTTTCCTCAAATTGGACACTATGCTCAATGATGATCCAGTTCGAGGAAATATCAATGAGTATGTATCCCTTCACACCGTCAAGGTATCCAACAAAGATACACTATGTGGTCTATGGATCAAGTTCCTTCCTATTCTTAGAGGGAATCCTGGCCCATGCACAAGAACCGAATATGCGGAAGTGGCTCACTTCCGGTTTGAGGCCACTCCAAGCCTCATAGGGGGTCTTATCCTTGAAACATCTATGTGGAGATCTATTTTGAATGTAGTTTTCAAAATTAAGTGCATCATCGTATAATCTTTGTGTAAGTGACATTGCATGTAGCATGCAATATTCCATCTCTTCCAGAGTTCTATTTTTCTGCTCAACAACTCCATTTTGTTGTGGAGTATAAGGAACCGTGTGTTGCAACTGAATTCCAACCTCAAGACAAAGATTCAGTATCTCATGGTTGACATAGTATCCCCCATTAGTTTTTTGGAGGACTTTTATCTTCTTTCATGATTGTGTTTCAATAAGGTCTTTGAAATATTTGAGGTGTTGAAAGACCTCTGATTTTTTCCTAAGAAAGAAAATCCATGTGAAGCGTGAGAAATGTTGGCATGTTTACAGGAAGAGTGGTGTGATTTTCATTGATGGAAAGAATAGAAGGCAGAGCAGAAGGAAGCGTAAGCTCAAGAGGAGGATCCAACAGTATACAGAGATCAAAGCTCAGAAGAGATAGCGCTTTGCACTTTCCAAAAGTATAGTCGAGGTCCAAGAGAAGGACTCGTAGGAGGAGAAAATATTGAGACCTTTGAACACTTAGAAAACCTTCTAAGTCAGAGAAATTAGAAAGCTCAGGAGGAAGAATGATAGTGGTCATTAGATCACCAATCCTAAATACCTGATGATCATTATATCAACGTCCAGTGTCCAGAGGAAACGTAGAGGAGAAGTACAGATCTGATCCATTGGATCTAAGCACCGAGGATCAATAATCGTTGGATATAGAAATAAATGCAAGAAGGTTAAGCCTTTGATGAGCGTAAGAGAGCGGACTTGTCAAATCCCTGAAGTCCCAAAGTAAGCAGGGACTATCGATCATCAAGACTGAAAGGTGGCACACAATCCTCAACTCTGGAGCAAATCACTTCGATAATTTTTCAGTTTGAGACTTGAAAAAATCGAATTCTGGAGAACTGGAGAGCCAGAGTAAATGACAATCGTCGGATCAGTTTGAAGTGGAAGGACATGATAAGATATAAAAGTAGCATCGCAGAAAGATCGATCTATCGATCTAAGAACATGATCGACGAACAACGTTTAGTTCAGGTCTAAAAGTTGTGAGGAGGTTATTGTTTGGGGATCCTCACTTCGGAAGAATTGGTAACTTGAAAAGTCGAAATACCTGAAGTCTCGAAGGCCGAAGTCTTGAAGTGAATGATGATCCACGTCAACAAGGACACATGGCACAATTAGACAATGACAAGTGTCAAGTCAATTCAACATTTCAGGTACATGCAAATCACAAATCCGAGTGACACATGGCAACTACTAGGTTCATGACACATCATCAAGTGACGTCACTATGGGAGTTTTACTTTGGGAGCTTGAACACCAACACTTGCCCAAATTTTCAAAGTCTTGAAATGGTTTGCGGTCGTCCATTGTCAAGGAGGATAGGTGGTGTGAGATCCCCAACTTGGAAGTCTGTGGATGGGGAGAATGTGAAAATCGCCTAAGACAAATCTCGATCATTGATCATCAAGGGGAGTATGTCAGCTGATCTGAGATTTCAGAGAAATCTCACTTAAGGATTTTTAGTTGAGACTTGAGAATTCTAAACCCTAAATACCTGAAAGGATCATGACCGTTGATCCAAAAGGGACACGTGTCAGTGGATTGTCAGCTTTGGGGAAAATGAAAGAAAGGTTGAAAGGTTGGAAAGTTGAGATTTACAAACCTCAAATACCCGAAGGGATTGTGACCATTGGTTTGAGGAGACCATGCATCTTTAGATTGTGGACTTTGGGTGAAATTCTCTAGGAGAAAACAAAAATTTTGAGAATTGAATGTACCGAAGGTCGAACTCGCGGAGGAGATCCTGATCGAAGATTAAGGAGGAAAGGTGTCTGTAGATCATCCGCTCTGGAATTTTGTCATATGGAGGAAAGCATGGATTGAGACTTGAAACTCTTGGAGCTCGGATCACGAAGTACATCATAGTCGTTGATTCAGGAAGGATAGATCTAAACCATCATTTCAGGAGCACCGTTAAGATCGAAAGATGAACAGTCTAGTTTCATTGCGAGCATTGAAGGTGTGTGAATGTTAATGAGTTGAGGGTAGGATGCAATATAAACCATGGTTTTGGATAAAGGAGACCTGGAGGATCAAGGTAAATTGTGGGGAAAAAATAATTTTGGCCTAAGCCACCTTTGGACACGCCTGCAATCACATGGTCACATAATCTCATCACCCAAGGTCATATTGAAGGAAGAGCTAGCACGTCGATAAGCTTCACTTCGGAGTTCGAGAGATCGGGATTTGGGAGAGTCGGGGGTGACTCACGACAGATGACCCAAAATGAAAAGCCCCGAAGTAATTGGCCCCAGGTCACCACCGAAGGTCACGAGGAGGAAGAGGCTTGGGAGCCAAAGGAGCCAAAACTGTCTGACAGTAACTACTAGAGAAGATGAAGAATCTCGAATGACAAAGAAGCAAAAGATTCTCAAGATAACTGCTAGGGAAGACAAAGAACCTTGAATAATGGCCAGAGAAGATGAAGAGTTCGTATGATGATTAGGCAGACGTCTCGACGTGTGAATGACATGCAAAATAGAGAAAAGACAGAGCATTTTTTGGAGTATGAGGCATGTGGGTAGGATGATACATTGTGGAGAATCGAAAGTGGAGATCGGTGGCGCAATGAAGAGTATGAAGAGGAAACACATAGCATAAAAGGAAGAAGAGAATATGAAAATGGTGAGTGTTGTGCACAAGAAGAAAAAGAGCAGAGCATAAAAGTTGAAAGATGCAGAAGAAGAACAGAGTATAGAAGCTGAAGAAGGTAGAGGAGTGATGGATTTGTAACAAACCATATCAGATACATATCAAGTAAGTAAAGTTTTCTAAGATTCAATCAAGGTGGTAGGGTGGTGCTAGGGAGGATTGCAGTCCTCTAAATTCTAGTTGGTCCTAGAAGATATTCTAGGAGTTGGTGCTTCCTTCTAGTTGGTGCTAGAGAAATATGAGAGTTGGTTCTCTATGCAAGTTGTAGCTTGCTATCATAGGTTGTGGCCTCATATTTGAGTTGGAGCTCAAAGACTGTGATGCACATGAAAGTTGGAGCTTGATTGACATCCTAAGAAGAAGAGGTTTTCTCCCTTTATGGGTTTCCTCATGAGAAATGTGTGTCCCTTTATGGGTTTCCTCATGAGAAATACATGAGGGAAAAATATTGTTTATATATTCATGTTAAGTTATCAGCAACACATTAAATAATAATTTAGAAAGATTCAGAAAAGAACAAAAAGTTTTAAGCTTATATTATAACCGATTCACCCCCCCTCTCAGTTATATTTTCAAAAATTGGTATCAGAGCGAGTTCCTTTTATTTAAAAGTAGATTAGTAAGATTAAACATGAGAATTCATGAATGAACTTCAACCAATAAGGCCCCCCTGTTCAATGGAACAAACTTTGCCTTCTGAAAAGTTAGGATGAGAACCTACATAATGGCTTTAGGTGCAGATGTCTGGGATGTGGTAGAGACTGGTTATGTAAAGCTAGTTGTACTAGCTAATAAGGATGACAAGCTAGAATTAAACTTCAATGCTAACGCTATGAATGCTATTCTTAGTGGGCTTTCAAAAGAAGAGTTTGTCAAATTCATGCACTGTGATTCAATAAAAGTTATGTAGGACAAGATGATAAGTAGTTATGAAGGTGATGAAAAAGTTAAAGACGCAAAACTTCAGACTCACGGACTGAAGTTTGAGAAGTTAAATATGGATAGTAAGTGATTCTTACGTATATAAGAACTTGTCAACACTATGAAAGGCCTAGGTGAAACAATAACTGATTATTTTCTAATCCAGAAAATATTAAGATCTCTTCCGGATAGATTTAACTCAAAGGTATCAGCTATAGAGGAAATAGTTGATCTCAAAACATTGACACTAGATCAAATTATTGGAACCCTAACTTCTTATGAAATGAGAATCACAAAAGGTAAATCGACTACAAGAGAGGCATCTTTTAAAGTAGAGAAAAACACAGAATCTAATATAGATGAGATTGAAGCAAATTTTGTGAGAAGACTGAAGAAAGGATCAGGAAAATACAAAGGTAAACTTCCCTTCAAATGTTTCAACTGTGGTAAGATAGGTCATTTTTCATTTAAGCATCCTCACAAAATAAAGGATCAGACATATGACGATGAAGAGAAGCACAAACACAAAAAGGTCTATAAAGAGAACAATTTTAAGAAGAAAATCCTTTGTGTAAACAATGATGATGATCCCTCAGATGATGAAAGAAGTGACTCTTCTATTGAAGATAAAATAAATGATATCATGCTAATAGCTTTAGAATATCTAAACATTGATGATACAGGAAGTGAGTTCGCAGACTATGAAGTAGAAGTATTTCTTGAAGGAGAACTTATCAGTGCCATGGAAGAGATTGATAAACAGAGAAAAGAAAAGAAAACAAAAATAGTTACTGCTCAGGTATGAGAAAACATGCAAGGAACCATCTAAAGAAATCAATATGTTGAAGGTTAAGTTAGAAGAAGCTAATAAGATTGAATACATCCTCAAACAACAATTGAAGGAAGCCGAAACAAAAAGTGAAAAATTGGAAGATGAAGTAGTGACTATCAGAAAAGATCTAGAGAAATTTCAAGGCTTATATCATCAGAATCTGACAAGTATTAAAGCCTTAGAAGGATTAGCCTCCATTCTGAATCAACAAAGGAATTCAAAATTGAAAACTGGTTTGGATTATGAAGAGGGATCAAGTGGTGGTAAGCCAAGCAACAAAGAATCCATCAAGTTTGTCAAATATACAACTATTGACAACAACAAACTTGCAGAAACAAAGGAAGAGAATCAACCGACAAGGAGGAGTGAAGGAAAAGATACAAAAACTGAATCTAAAGAACAAAGAGATAATACACTTGCTGCTTAAGAAAATCATCAGCATGAAAGAAATCAACCTTCTCAAAGAAGACAACCATTTTCTAGGTACAAAGATTTTTTCTATGGATATTTCTTTTACTGCTCTAACTTTGGCCACAAAGATGAAATTTTTTCTCTAAGATTTAGACATGAGAAATCAATACAACCAAGGAATAAATGCGTGTCTCAAGAAAGAATGAGACAACCAAGTTACAAACAACCACAGACTGCAAATCATGTGATGGCTGGAAAAAAGACACAGAATAAGAATAACAATCGTTATGATCCTTTGTTCAATGAATCATAATGTTACATCTTCCATAATTATGGACATAAAACTATAGACTGTCGCTTAAAGAACTATAAGCCAAATTCAAATCACATAGCTGAAAACGTCAAGGTTTGGAAGAAGAATGAAAATAACAAGTGTGGATTGGTGTTTTCATCTCAAATACAAAAAGACTCCTAGTATATTGACAACGGATGCTCTAGTCATATGGAAGGTGACAAAAGTAAGTTCATATCACTCAAGGAAAATAAATTAGGAAGTGTGACCTTTGGAAATGATTTTCCAGGAAAGATCAGGGGTAAAGGTCTAGTAGGCTTAATTAATGGAAGAAGCAAAGCTCAATATGTGTTATTTGTTGATGGTTTAAAGAATAATCTTCTTAGTGTCAATTAGATATGTGACAGAGGATGTGAAGTCACTTTCACTGCCAAGAATTGTAAAATAAAGGCAGTAAACACAGAAGAGATGCCTGCAAAAGGGGTTAGAACTGAAAACAATGTATATGCTCTGAAGGAAGATAAGGAGAAATGCCATTTAAGAAAAATTGATGAAATTTGGTTATGGCACAGAAGGCTTGGACGCCTAAATTTTGATCATATTGTCAAACCGAATAATGAAGGTGTTGTGAAAGACCTTCCAAAAATATCTAAGCCTGATAATTTTGTACGTGAGTCCTGCCAAATGGGGAAGATGACTCGTGCCCAATTCAAATTGAAGAGTTTCACATCTTCAGAGAAACTGCTTCAACTTGTTCATATGGATATGTGTGGACCATCGCGAAAAGCAGGAACTGGAGAAGAACGTTACTTTATGATGGTCATTGATGACTTCTCCAGATGTACGTGGGTTGCCTTTCTGAGAGAAAAATCTGATGTGTTTGAGAAGTTTAAAATGTTTAAGGCATTAGCCGAGAATCAAATAGGAATAAAGTTAAATACAATTCACTCAGACATAGGAGGAGAATTGTTTTCAAGAGATTTCAAAGAATTTTGTGATAGACATGGAATTAAAAGAGAATATACTATTCCAGGTACTCCTCAACAAAATGGAGTCGTAGAATGCCAAAATAGATTAGTTCGGCATATGGCAAGGGCTATGATGAATGAAAGGGACATTTCACAAACTTTCTGGGTGGAGGCTGTTCACACAGCTGTTCATATTCTGAACAAAGAACATCTAAGGCCGAACAGTGATAAAAATCCACATGAGTTGTGGTTTTGTCGACTGACATCCATCAATAACTTCAAGGTATTTGGAAATAAATGCTACATAAAAAATAATGATGATCATTTGGGAAAAATTGATAATAGAGTTGATGAAGGTATCTTCTTAAGATATGCATTGAACAGTAAAGGATATAGATTCTTTAACAAAAGAATGCATAAATTAGTAGACTGTATTAATGGTCGAATTGTTGAAGAAGCCCCTATAAAATATCAACAGAGAATAAGCACTAAGCTAGATGAAAAATATAATGAGAATAATGAAAATGAAGAAAAACAAATCCCAGAGTCACAAGAAGATGATGAATCAGGTGGAGAAGAGACACCGAGACAAGAAGAGTCAAGACAACAATCAACATCAAATCCTTCCTCCGGAATTACTCAAAAGAATCATATTGAAAGTCAAATAATTGGTGAGAAAGACAAAGGTGTACAAACTAGGAGAAGGATCATCAAATACACCAAGAAATCACATATAGCCTTCATATCCATGGTGGAACCCAATAACTTCAATGAAGCCAGCGAAGATGTAAATTGGTTAAAATCAATGAATGAGGAACTAGACCAGATTGAAAAGAATTACACTTGGGAACTCGTTCCTAGGCTAGAAAATAAAAGCGTAATAGCATCCAAATGGGTCTACAAAAATAAGATGAATGAGAAAGGAAATATTGTAATAAATAAGGCTAGATTGGTCTACAAAGGATATGCTCAAATAGAAGGACTAGACTTTGATGAAACATTTGTGCCTGTAGAAAGATTAGAAGCTATTAGAATGTTTCTTGCCTATGCTTGTCATAAACAGTTTAAAGTCTATCAAATGGATGTCAAGTCATATTTTCTAAATGGATATCTAAAAGAAGTCTATATGGAACAACCAGAGGGTTTCGAACTGTCAGATAACCCTGACTTTGTCTGCAAGCTAAAGAAAGACTTATATGGGTTGAAACAAGATCCTCGTGCTTGGTATTATAGACTAGATAAGTATCTTCAAGACAAAGGGTTCAAGAGAGGAACAGTTGACACCAATCTATATATCAAAACAGAGGGTAATGATTTTCTCATTGTGTTGGTCTTTGTAGATGTCATCATCTTCAGGAGAATTAGTTCTCCGTCAGTACAATGGTTTTCCTCTGCCATGCAGTCTGAATTTGAAATGTCTATGATAGGGGAACTGCAATTGTTTCTTGGTCTGCAAATTACTCAAAGGTTCGACGGATTATTTCTTTCTCAGGAGAAATATCTAAGAGAAATGTTGAAAAGGTTTCAAATGGAATATTCTACACCTATGAGCACACCTATGGTCACTGGATGCAAGTTAAGAAAGGATGATGACTCACCTAATGTTGATCAAAATTCCTATAGGTCTATGATAGGAAGCCTATTGTACATCACAGCATCCCATCCAGACATAATGCATGCTGTTGGAATGGTAAGAAGGCATCATGTTGCACCTAAACAAATTCATTTGTTAGTTGTCAAAAGAATATTCATATACTTGAAAGGAACAATGCATTATGTCCTATGGTATCCTAGGAATTAGAGTTTTCAACTGTCAGTCTATTCAGATGTTGATTGGGCTAACTGCGTGGATTAAAGGAAAAACACGAGTGGATGTGCATTCTTCTTAGGAGAGTCTCTTGTAGCATGGTTGACCAAGAAGCAAGGTTCCATTTCCTTTTCAACTACAGAATCTGAATACATTGCAGCTGCCACTTGTTGTACCCAAGTATTATGGATGATTCAGACACTTGTAGACTTGGAGGTAAAGTATAATGCACCAATCCCAATCCATTGTAATAATACTAGTGCAATTAGTGTGTCAAAAGAATCATGTATTTCACTCCAAGACAAATCATATACCCATAAAGTAACACTTCTTGAGGGAACAAGTGAACAACACTGTTGTTTCTTTGCATTATATTCTATCCAAAGATAAGATTGTTGATATCTTCACTAAACCGCCTACAAAATCTCAGTTTGAGTATCTACGCCAGAAGTTGGGCATGACCCTGCTACCAAGCTAAAAAGTCCTTCATGTCAGGGGGAGTATGTGTTGGTTGAATATCTTATACCTATGAAAAATACTGCAATCACTTAGGGGGAGCGTGTTTTATTTGACATTGATGTCAAAGGGGGATAAAAGGAGTGGTCTAGATGCTACAGTTGGAGATCTAAGCAGCCTATCCGAGTTCGCATCAATGCCAAAGGGCGATATTGTTGGCATGTTTACAGGAATAGTGGTGTGCTTGTCATTGATGGCAAGAACATAAGGCAGAGAAAAAGGAAGCATAATCTTAGGAGGAGGAGAGAACAATATACAAAGATCAAAGATCAGAAGAGATAGCACTTTGCGCTTTCCAGAAGTACAACCGAGGTCCAAGAGAAGGACTCACAGGAGGAGAAAAGATCAATACCTTTGAACACTTAGAAAAGATTATAAGTTAGAGAAATCATAAAGATCAGGAGGAAGAACGACAGTGGTTGTTGGATCACCAATAATGAATACCTGATGACTGTTAGATCAACGTCCAGTGTCCAGAGGAAGCGCAAAGGAGAAGTACAGATCTAATCCGTTGGATATGAGTGTCGAGGATCAACAATCGTTGGATCCTGAAATAAATGCAAGAAGGTCAAGCCTTTGATGAGCATAGGGGAGTGGACTTGTCAAAGTCCCGAAGTCCCGAAGCAAGAAGGGATTGTCCATCATCAAGACTAATATGTGCCACACGATCCTCAACTATAGAGAAAATCACTTCGAGGATTTTTCGGTTTGAGATTTGAAAAACCGGAAGTTCGGAGAGCGAGAGTAAACGACAGTCGTCAGATCAGATTGAAGTGGAAGGACATGATAAGCTAGAAACGCAGCATCACAGAAATATCGAGCCATCGATCTGAGAACATGATTGATGAAAAACGTTTAGTTCGGGTCTAAAATTTGCAAGGAGGTTATTGTTAGGGGATTCTCACTTTGGAAGAATTGGCAACTTGAAAAGTTGAAATACCCGAATTCTTGAAGGTTGAACTCTCGAAGTGAATGAGGATCCATGTCAGCAAGACTACGTTAGAAAGGACACATGGTGCAATCAAACAATGACAAGTGTCAAGTGGATTCAACATTTCAGGTACGTGCAAATTACAAATTTGAGTGACATGTGGTAGTTACTAGGTTCATGACACGTCATCAAGTGACGTCATGTTAGGGTCCTAACCCGCACATAGGTAGATCAATATATTTTGATGTATTAAAGGTCAATATTAATAAGGCCTTTCAATAAAATAGAATAAGGCGGATGTAAGAAGACCTAATAGAAGCTTCCACTTCTAGAAGGATCTTCCTCTAGATGCTTCTCTTGATAGACATATTTAGTATAAATAAGGGTCAAGGGTATGAAAACCCTAGCTTGGAGATTATTGTAACAGAGCACTGCTCGACTGGAGGTTTCCCCCTCAAAGAGGCCCGTGAACATTGCTTTCTGAATCAAAGTGTTATTTCTGTTGTTATTCTTATATCATTTATGTGTTATTGTGGAGATTATGTTAGTTATATTACTGTTATTCTGCCATTTCTAGCATTTTATTTCGGTTCTGCATACTTTTTATATATAGTATATTACATGTCACAATGGGAGTTTTACTTTAGGATATTTACCACTAGCACTTGCCCAAAGTTCTGAAGTCCCGAAGTGGTTTGGGGCCATCCATCGTCAAGGAGGATAGGTGGCACGAGATCCACAACTTCAGAAGTTTGTGGATGGGGAGAAAGTGAAAATAACTGAAGACAAATCTCGACCGTTGATCGTCAAGGGGAGTACGTGTCAGATGATCTAAGATTTCAAAGAAATCTCACTTAAGGATTTTCAATTGAGACCTGATAATTCTGAACCCAGAATACCCAAAAGGATCATGACCATTGATCTGAATGGGACACACATCAGTGGATTATCAACTCTAGGGAAAAGAAAAGGAAGGTTTAAAGGTTGGAATGTTGAGATTTTTGAACCCCGAATACCCGAAGGGATTGTGACCGTTGATTCGAGGAGACCACACGTCATTAGATCGTGGACTCCAGGAGAAAACAAAAGTTTGAGAATTGAAATTCCCGAAGGTTGGACTCGTGGAGGAGATCCTGGTCTTAGATTAAGGAGGAAAGGCATCTGTAGATCATCCACTACGGAAGTTTTTCATATGGAGTAAAGCAAGGATTGAGAGTTGAAACTATCGAAGCCCAGATCACGAACTACATCATAGCCATTGATTTAGGAAGGACAGATATGAACCATTAGTTTAGGAAGACCGCCAATATCATAAGATCAACGGTCCAATTGCATTGCGGGGATTGAAGTTGCATGAACATTAATGAGTTGAGGGAAGGCCGCAATCGAAACCATGGTTTTGGAGAAAGGACACCTGGAGGCTCGAGATAAATTGCGGGGTGAAAAGCTGTTTGTCCTAAACCACCTTTGGACGCACCTGTAATCGCATGGTCACATGAGCTCATCACCCAATTTCATATCAAAGGAGGAGCTAGCACGTCGCTAAGCTTCACTTCGGAGTTCGAGAGATCGGGAGTTGGGAGAGTTGGGGTGACTCACAATAGATGACCTGAAATGTGAAGTCTCAAAGTATTTGGCCCCAGGTCACCATCGAAGGTCACTAGAAGGAAGAGGCTTAGGAGCTAAAGGAGCCAAAACCAACTGACTATAACTGCTAGAGAAGATGAATAATCTCAACTGACAGAGAAGTTAAAGGTTTTCGGGATAAATTCTAGAGAAGCCAAAGAACCTTGAATAATGTCTAGAGAAGATGAAGAGTTTGTATGATGATTAGGCAGACGACTTGATGTGTGAATGACATGCAAAATATAGAAGAGATAGAGTGTTTTTTTGAGTATGAGGCATGTGAGTAGGAGGAGACGTTTTGGAGAAACGAAAGTGGAGATCAGTGGCGTAGTGAAGAGTATGCAAAGGAAACACAAAGCATAAAAGGAAGAAGAGAAGTTGAACATGGTGAATGTTGTGTGTAGGAAGAAACAAAGCAAAGCATAGAAGCTGAATGATGTAGAAGCAAAACAAAGTATAGAAGTTGAAGAAGGTAGAGGAATAATGGAGTTGTAACAAACCATATCAAATACAAATCAAGAAAGAAAAGTTTTTTAAGATTCAATCAGGGTGGTAGGTTGGTGCTAGGGAGGATTGTAGTCCTCTAAATTCTAGTTGGTGCTAGAAGATATTCTGGGATTTGGTGCTTCCTTCTAGTCGGTTCTAAAGAAATCTGAGAGTTGGTGCTCTCTGCAACTTGTATCTTGCTATCATAGGTTGTAGCCTCATATTTTAGTTGGAGCTCAAAGACTTTGATGTACATGAAAGTTGGAGCTTGATTGACATACTAAGAAGAAGATTTTTTTCTCCCTTTATGGGTTTCCTCATGAGAAATCTATGTCTCTATGTATTCTGTGTGATGGACCAAATATTGTTTATCTATGCATGTTAAGTTATCAGCAACACATTAAATAATAATTTAGAAAGATTTATAAAAGAACAAAAAGTTTTAAGATTATATTATAACTGATTCACCCCCCCTCCCAGTTATATTTCCAACAAGAAATAATCAACAAAAATGAGAACGTACCTTGATTTATTGATTTATGGATGCGGAAAAGGGCCCATGAGGTCACTATGGATCAGATCTAAAGGAAAGGAAACCTTCTGAGTCTTTCCTTTGTCAAATTTCTCTTGAGGGTGTTTTCCAAGAACACATCCCTCACAAATTCCTTTGGATAAGTGGATGTCAGGTAGATCATGAGCCATTCCCTAGTTTCTAAGTTGTTGCATATATCTGAAATTTAAATTCCCAAAGCTTTCGTGCCATATCCTACTAATTTCATCAGCATGGGTAAGCAATAATGCAAAAACAGGTTCAATAAATTCAGAAAATGTATCGAGTCTGGATTGATGATTTTCCTCACCATTAGCAACCTTGGAATTGGTTTTCATATCATAGATATCCAAAAAATTAGGTGTGAATACAACTCTCTTTTTGGAGCCATATTTTTTCATTTGATACATGAAGAGAAGATTAAAAGAAAGTTTGGGAACACATAGGACATTCTCAAAGATTTTTTTTGTGAGTTCAATTCTTCCTTTGCCTATGACCTCGACTGGAGAGTTGTCCCCCATCAAAATAGGAGGACCTTTGCATGCATCCAAGGAAGAGTATACTTCTTTTGTGGCTTCCATGTGGTGTGATGCACCTAAATCTATGATCCAGACATTGAGAGAAGAGTTGATGGAAATCAAAGCATGGCTAGAATTGCCTTTCTTGGGATTCTGATCTTATGGCTTCTTCTTCTTGGCACCCTCGGGGATACGATATCCAATGTTGTTTTTTTTAAATATTTGGGCCATTTGATTAAGCTTTTTATGCATACATGCAGATTATGGATGAAATCCTTTATGGAAGTAAGTGCATTTCTCCCCTTTTCTTTCCTTTCCACCTTTGGATCTAGAGGCATTGTTGAAGGGTTTTGAGTACCCTTCCTTCTTTGGATTTTCATGTTCTTTCCTTATTTCTTTGTCTTTAGATTTCAAATTTTGATGACCGCTACCATCTTGCATAGTAAGTTCATGCACCTTTGGGCCTTTTATTTTTCCCATATCGATGAGATTGTTCTTCTCTTGTGTCAGGGACTCGATCAAGGCCTCAAGGGAGGGAATCGTCTAGGTGGCTCCAGAGGCGATCCTAAATTAATGAAATGTGGATACAAAAACTAAGTATTATGGACCAATTTTGGAGAGAATGGTAAGTACCATTTGTTTCTCCTCCTTATATTTATCAACCCCTCAATCCTTGAGTTGCGATAACAAATCCTTATATTTGGAAAATAAATCTTGGAGATTGTCGAAGTTTTCTAGATCCAAAGTGAGAAATTCCACATCAAGCATGTGTCCCCTCATCTCATCATGTTTTGAAAACATCCCTTCCATGGTGGTTAAAGCTTCATTGGGGGTTTTATAGGAGGATATGTGAAAGAGGATTTCGAGAAAAATGAGGCTACAAATAGTTCCAAATGCTTCATCCATTCGATTCAGATACTCATAATTTTTTATGGCTGATATGAGTTTGGTCTCTCTGTTCATGGTTAACCTATATAATCCTCTTATTCAAATATGCACTATCATATTCTCCTTCCATGCAAATAAATTGTACGGTGTAAGAATGAATTCTTTTGGAAATACAATTTTTTCGTTGTCTTCAATATTCGATACCTACAAAAATAATCCAGTGTGTCTTTTCCCTAGCAATCCATCGGCTTTGATACCATGTAAATGCATTGAACCTAGAAATAAAATATCTAGCTAGCAAATGACACACACAATTTGCAAAGAAAATATGAGAAAAGAGAAACAAGAGAGAAAGAATGGAATAATTCTCATTAACCAAATGAATGAATGATAATTTACACACGATATACTCTGTATAACTCAACTAATGCACAATGGAGGAGACGAAAATTATCCATAGTGGTGGTATAGAATGAGCTGGGCACACAACATAAGTTACGAGAGTAAACTGCCACCTAGTGTAGTCTCTCAGGAAGTTACAAGAGTTAACTACCACCTAGTCTTAGTTAACTAGTCACTTTATCTTTAGTTAACTGACTGAAACAAGGTGAAGTGAGGAGGAGATCAAGGAATCATGAGTAATGTGCTATTCTGGTGATGATCCCAAGTAAAATGCACAATATTTGGTGACGATCCCAATGTTGCATGGTGATGAAACCAATGTGGCATCTACACTCCACTCAATTGATCAAACTGAAATGTGAACTGAAGAGAATATTCTCCTAGAGTGTAGGAAAATGAATATTCTCCCTAAACTATGGGAGACTAAATAATGACTAATAAGCATAGGGAAAACCTTAGTTAAAATAAATCCTAAGTGCGTTTGAAGTATCTCCGACAATATTAAAGTCTTAACATGCTTTGTAATGCATATGTCATTACATTTTAACAAAAACAATTAGAATAATTTTTGAATTTGGTTTCATTGTCAATTTGCATAACTAACCAAATAAGTTGCAATTAATTAATAGTTGTAAATATATCCTTACCTATCAATTTATGAATTAAGAGAGAGAACATGAAATTTTATAGTTGCACATATGAAGGTTGTTTTTTAGTAATAATAAATGTTGTTCCATTAATGTTCTCTCAATACAAACACTCTTTCTTTTTAGTTTCATCTATGTGATTGTGTATATATATTACTTGTGGATATAATTGTTTATGAATTTATTATTTGATATATAAATAGTATATGATAATTATACTACATTTGTATTTCCCCTGGCATACAACATTGTTCTATTGTTGGTTGTATTGATCAGGATGGCCATGATAATTTGAAAAATAAGAATAAAATTCATAGATGTTTTCATAAAAGGATATAATGTTGGTGGAAAAGAAGAGTTGAAAATTACTTGAGAAGTTATGCCAAAATGAAAAATGTCTCTCTTACACAATCCACAACCCATTTTGTTTTGATAAAAACACGACAAAGATTCCTTGGAGCAATTCTAAGAATATATTCAAATTTAATGAGAAACTAAAAATTGAAAATACAAAAATAAGAAGAATTCATTGTGTTTCTATCAAACAACATATGAACATATGAAGAACAAATTTTACCTTTGGTTCAAGAGAATTTTGAACTTCTACAAAGAATAAGTAATAGCAACAAGGGTTTCCTTCGATACGATAAAACAAAAAATCCATGCGAACCTAAATAATAATTCTTCTTCACAATGCCAACACAACCAATAACAATTTCTATTGGAAAAGGTTTAGTGCACACTATGGAAGATTTGCCTTAATTACTACTTCCTATAATAGAATAACTAGAAAGAAACACATAAAAAACTCATACACTATACAAACAAGAAATTTTTAAAAAGAAAGTAAAATAATGAATTCATGCATATATGAAATCATCCCCACCAAGGTGTAAGTCAAGGCTAACAATGGGGGTTAACCATCCATGGAATGGGTCAGCAAGAGTATCTTTTCATTAAAAAGGAAATTAATAAATGAATAAAATTTAAGAGAAAATGTGTAGGAGAGTTTGAGGGAGAACACAATTGTAGTAAGTAAGGAAATAAGAGTAGATACAATTGAAAAAATAACATTATTAAGAAAAATAACTACTTGAATAAATAAAAAATTGACCTTGAGTTGTAGAAAATGAAAAAAAAAATAAAAGAGAGAAAAAGAAAATACATCTCCAAAATAATGGTCAACTATCCATAAAAAAAAATAGATAACCAGAATATGAGTTATGAAATGGGATGATGTTAAACCTATTTATTGCATATGTGGAACTAACTAAATGAAGAAGTAGAAATTCATTTGTTACCTCCAATTGTAGAGGCATTGTTGATGTATTTGGTGTCCAGAATGGAAGAAATCCATATCAATAATGAGGAGATCCCTAAGATCAAGATATTCATCTTCATAAAACAAGTAGTAGAGAAGTGGATATTAACATATTTACCACATCCTAAAAGAAGAATTATGCAAAAAAAAACCCTCTAATGAAGACTACATATAAGAATTGTTAACACATCAACTAGAGCTTAAGAGATGAAAGTGGACAAATTCACGATTCAATAATAATAAAAGTACTACATAAAGATACGGCTATGAGAATAATATAGAAAGTGGAGAAGACCACATATTAATAACATATGGCATAATAGTCTCATGGGAGTTCTCCTTGCAAAATTTAATTCAAAAAATAGAAGAAAAAGAATCATGGAAAACAATTAATACAAGATACTAATATTGATGATTTTAAAAGAGAAGGGACAAATAAAATAAAATATAATATAATATTGCTAGCGGGAAAAACCCCCTATAACTATGCCAAGGTTCTAAGTATAGACAGAGCAATGATTCCATAAAATTCCATCTAATTCCTACACTACCCAAACATTCCACATAGATGAACCAAAAATGATAGAAGAGTAAGTCAGGAGTAGTACCTTTGATCCAAACGTTTGATGTTGACTTCCTCAAGCTTCATTGCTTCCTTGGATATTGGTCTCCTCCCAAAGATGACCTGCATCAACTCTTAGGAAAACAAGGCTACCGATATTCTATATCTATTCATCAATTAGGGTTAGATATAACTCATTATGCATAAACCAAATAACATACATAAATCTATCATTTGGGACATGGAAAAAGATTATTTTATTCAATATTCAAAGATTGGAAATTACAACCTTTGCAGGTCGATGCTACGTGAACCGGGTCTGGGCTCCTCTTAACTTTTCTCCAAGTGCACCTTCCAAATTCCTTCTCTCACAATCTATTGATCACTCCAATGGGAGGGAAGGAAGTGTATGGGAGAAAAGGTTTAGAGAGGGAATGTTGAGGCAATAACTCAAAAAAGGTTGCAAATACTTGGGCAAGGAGGGAAATGGAATTTGGGAAGAGTTTCATCGTTCTAATTCTTGATTGTGGAATGAGACCCCAATACCTCCTTTTATATGACAAAATAATAGTTATTTGGTTTGGGGACAGTCTATAACAAGTGAAAGTATTGGGAAACCTCCAATAGCCCATTAATTCCATTCAGTTCCTTTCAACTTTTTAATTTTTGCAACTTTTGAAGGTATAAATGGGTTGTTTAGTATGAACATAACATATGTAGGTGGGTTGTATAGCATGCAACAAGGGTATGTACGCAGGAAGTAGTGCAATAGGGCACGTACATGCTCCAAAAAATGGTTTTTAAAAAGAGTTCCTTAACAATTATTTGGAAAATTATGCAAGTAGGAAAGGCCAATGGCATGTATGCATAAGTAGGGAATTTTAGGGCTATACAAAATATGTACATATAAATTGCTATTCATGTTTTTAATAAAATGTGTTTCAAACACAAAGGAGTGAAGAAGTAATTTCAATCATAAAATATATACCCTCTATGAATTTTTTTCATCCCAATCCACTTCATCGATCGATAGGGAAAGTATAATAACAACCCTTAAAAATAATCAAAATTCCATTATCCCTTTTCCCATATACAAGGGATATGAACATCCTAAGTGAAAATTTTTATACCTCCATTGATGTAATAGAAAATAAAAATAGATGAAACAATTTTCTAGAGCCCTAAGAAAGAGATGTATAGCAAGGTTCATGGGCTATACTCACAACACAGTAATAATAAAAGATGGAAGTTCTACTTGTCCTTTTCAAGACTTAGGTAATGCATCCCCCTCCCCTCCTATGGGTTCAGAGACCTCTTGGTCAACGATATTCAAAAAATTTAAACCGAATCGACTTTTTGGGCCTCTAGCAGACCCTGGAATCAAATTACACAGACCTCCGATTATTACCTTGCAGGTTTTAATTTACCCACGACCTTGCTCTCTAGCGATTTTGGTAACTTTAACTGGCAGGTGCTAGCTCCAGTGACTAGGATATTTTTCTCATATGACCATGGGATATAACCTTAGGCCATTACTCTTCATAACATAGGGCTTCGGCAATATTGCGACCTCCCCCCTCGTTTTCTTCCGAACTGTGTTTACGCCGAAGCACACGGATCTATGTTGTGTGTCCTCCTGGATCCAACAGTCTAGACCACCTTGGCCTTTGCGACTTCATGACAATTTCACTCTCTCCACACAATATCCGAAACTCTATCTCTCGAATTCTCCAATCTGTTGTTGCGTATCCTCCTCGAAGCCAATAGTTAGGATCACTTCGCGACTTCAACGACCCCCGATCTTACAAAAATTCCAAGCCTATGAACCATGAAATGTCTAAATATTCTATGGCTATCCTCTGTGCATATCTCCCAGATCTGACAGTCTAGAATGATTTTTATTCCTCCTGAATGGATCTTGCTTGTCAATTTAGAGAATGTTCAAGGACTCCTCCCTATTGAATAATTCTCGCCACTACCTTTTCTGAGCTTGTTCTTCCTCGAACGCTTTGACTCCTCGGAACATCTTCTTCGAAACTTAGTCGAATCCGACCCTGTGCATGCCTTGCAATAGGTATTCCTCCATGACTTATCTTCCTTGTGGATGACTGTGTACACCTTGAAACAATTATTTTCACTCTCCTACAAATAAACGTTACGCTACTCCTCTTGAGATTCTCAGTGAAAAGACTTTGTCATGCACTCTTTGCGGACAATATGAACTCCTGCATACAAAGCTCCATGTTATCTCTTGGATTTATTCCTCCTCAACACTCTGAGATTCTTATAATGACTCCTTCGACACTTAGTCACGTATCGACCCTGTGCACACCTTGCAACAAGATACCTTTAACTAGACTCTTGATGGGTGACTGTGCACTCCTTGCAACAGTCCTTCCATGACTCAATTGTTCCCCTAAACAATATGAGTGTGAGCACGTTTCCTCCTACACACACCTTCTAGGTATCCCTCCAAGATTTCTGAGTCAAAATAGACTATGTCAACGCACACCATGTGGACTCTTATGCACTCCTTGCATACAAAAGTTTCACGTAATCTCTTCCGAGCTTTTGATTCGAAACCGACTTTGTCAATGCACACCTTGCGAACACTATGCACTCCTTGCACAGGCTCATAGAAGAGAAACAATTAAAACTTATCTACTATCTCACAGATTCATATATTCAACCATGTAAATGCATTCATAACATAAGAACAAGAAACAACAGAGAATTGCAAATAACAAAAATTCTACCATTCATTCATTCAGATAGACACAGTAACTGCAACACCAAACATGTAGACCAACACCTCTCTATTATATTCATTCAAATTCTATATGTACATGGATTCATACAATGCTCTTCAGCATCTCTCAACAACTCTCATCTACAATACTCTCGACAACCTTCAACTAAATTGCAACAACTATCAACAAGAAAAAACTTCATCTACAATACTCTTCATCAACAATCGACTAAATTGCAACAACTATCAACAACAACTTCTGGGAAACAATACATTTATTTATACAAGAGGGATCATAGAGTTTTCCCTCCGACTACCTTAGTTCTATCCTATTGAAATAAAATATTTCAACTACTTAGGATTTATTACAATAAATGTTTGAGATAGACAAATAAGAGAAAACACTACGAATCTGTACCATTATCTACTATATTAAAAGAAAATAAATTCCCCATCGATCTCATGTGATCGTCCAGCTCTAAAGCATTAAAGATGTTCTTTAAATTCAATCTTTTCAATATATTTCATGATATTCCCTTCTTTGATTCAAAATCATCACTTCAAAATGTGCGCTAGTGCGTTGGGATATCTCCCACTCGCACTTGACGATGATGCTCCTGCATCATACTCCTATGGACAAAAATTCATGGACTCTTGTCCATGAGCTCCTGCACTAACTTTCCATGCTTCTGAATATATGCTTCATTTACCCAACTAGCATCCTCTATTGGGTGTCCTTTCCATTTTACCAAATACTCAAAATAAGTCTTCCTTCGGGTCTTCCTGCAAATTCTCTAATCTATGATTTTCTCCATCTGTGACTTTTCTGCTACCCAAGCATCTGCTTCTCCTACTGGATATCTTTCTGATCTTCTGTCCCTCTGGTGTCATCTTGCCTGTAAGGATATAGGTATGCAATGTTGAATATGGGTGATATACCCACATCCTCTGGGAGTTCTATCTCATAAGCATTTTCATCAAATTTTCTTAGTATCGTGCATGGTCCTATCTTGTTCAGCTTCAATTTGTTATATGTTCCCCTTGGGAACATTTCCTTCCTAAGATGTGCTAGAACTTGATCCCCCACTTCAAATTGAAATTTTCTCCTATGTTGATCAACTCTACGTTTATATTCATTGTTGATTTTCTGCAACTGCTCTTTGATTTGATTATGAAGCTTATGCATTTTTGCAACAAAGTCTTCTTCTCCAATGATTTTAAATTCATTCTTCTCCATATCTCTCAATCCTGATACTCCTCTTGGATTCATCCCATATACTATCTGAAATGGGATCTTTCTTGTACTTCTGTTTGGTGAGTCATTGTATGAAAACTCTACTTGTGACATAATTTGATCCCACTAACTACAATGCTCAGTGAAAAGACTCCTCAAAACATTTCCTAAAATCCGATTTACCACCTCAGTATGTCCATCCATTTGAGGGTGATATGCTGGAATAAAAGACACTTCTGTCCCCAACGTCTTCCACAATGTTCTCCAGAAATGACCAACAAATTTAGTGTCTCTGTCTGAGACAATGCTCCTAGGAAACCCATGAAGTCTCACAAATTCCTTGAAATAATAATTTGCAATGTGCGTTGCATCATTATTTTTCTGGCATGGGATAAAGTGTTCCATCTTTGAAAATCTGTCAACTACCACAAATATGGAATCACTTCCTCCTTGTGTTCTTGTCAATCCCAACCCAAAATCCATTCTTATTGCATCCCAAGGCCTATATGGAATAGGAAATGGTTTATACAACCCAGTGTTTTGTTTCTTCCCTTTTGCATACTGGAAAATATTACATCTGTTTACAAACCTCTTAACTTATTATCTCATACTTGGCCAATATTATGAATTTCTCAAGTGTGAAAAAGTATTGTTATTGCCAAAATGTCCTTCTAGACCTCCACTATCGAGAACTTAGGTATGAAAAAATGGAAACCTTTAAACAACAATCCATCTTGAATCAGATACTCCACCCACTGGCTTATGAGCACAAGATTTTTACATGCTTCATATGCTTCTTTAAAATCCGGGTAATCACAATACATCTACTTAAGGTGTTCAAACCCTAAGGTTTTCACTTGAAATTCTTGCACAGACATCTCCTGCATCAAACTAGATTGAATGAACATAACAAAGATAATTGTAAATTATGTTACAAATTTGATTAAAAGATCATTCAAAAACAAATATGTGGCAACATTGCACTTCACATCCAATATATGACATCATCACATATATTTGACATGAATTTAATGACCTCAAATAATAGTTGAGGTAGTTATCTAAGATTAAAACTCCATACTTAGGTTAACTAAGTTTAGAAAAAAAATTGCATTCAAAACTTAAGTATAATCTAAGATTGAAAAAATCCCATTCCATTAGAGCTCATCCATAAGACATAGAATTGATGAGCCTCAACCAACATGATAAAAGTAATTAAAATATTATAAAAAACTAATTATTGTGTTAACCATATTTATATCATAGATTAAGTTTTATTTTACTAATCCATATCGGTTTTCTATATACATACTTGAGTTGGATAGCTTCGGGTTTACACAAGGATTGTACTCTGCCTTGAATCACGCCACTAATAAAAGAAAATGTATTTGTATAAGATATATCCGTTTGATTCAGGATTTCGATACTCCATTTTTAAATAAAGTGGACTTCCCATTTAGCGTAGAGATGACGTTTAGTCGTTTTAAAATATTTTTTATTAATTAAACTATGTTCGTTCAATATCATGGTTTAAATTGGAATATACTCCATAAATTAAGCACTACAGGATGCCAGTATGTCACTAGTGTCGTTCTATTTATGTCGTCATGGTTTAAGTTGGAATATAACTACTAAACAGGATTTCATTATGTCATCAGTGTCGTTCTAATTATGTCCTCTTGCTTCAATCTAGATAGACCAGCTCTCATTCCAATGAATTAACTATAGCTGTAAAATATTTATTTAATGTAGCAAGTAAGTCTGTGTGTATGGGAAGCAGGTGTAGGCCACTCATGTATAGCTCTAATTTTGCATTGGTAAACCTGCACATTGTGAGAATAAAATAATCCGAAGGAATGGAATTTTTCATAGCATGGTTGATTGAATTTGCTGAAGCAGTTGATAGGGAATGTGACAAGAAAAGCATATTGGTAGGACCAAGTTATGTTGCCACTTGTGGGAATTGGGATATAAATTCATTAAAGTCTACGAGTGATATAACCATTTTGACATGGCACTACGCAAGTTGGCAACTTGTTTGACATAGACCGGCCCTATCCATATCATAGAGCAACTCATGATTTTTTGCAGAGGATTGAACCAGGCTTTTACCCTAACTTTAGTTTCTACAGTTTAGAACATGAAAGGCAATCCTCTGTAGTTAACGTATATATGGTAGAAGGCCGAATTGTTGAATGAACGTATAGATGTTTGAAGGTCGTAAATTTTGAAGTTTTACAATTATATTTTGAGGATCAATGGACGAATTTCATGGTGATCCATTAGAATGGATTTGCAAGGATTTATTTGCCAAAGTGTTGTCACTACTGGATGCTGCAAGTCTCGCGAGGAGTGTATCAGTCTCCAGAAAGTGGAAATTTGTTGCTGAATCCCACGTTCTGTGGGAAAATCATTGCCTAAAGCTATGGAAAGACAAATGTATAGTGAGAACCAGATCTCTGCATGAAATTAAATCGAGCATTCGAGCTTACTGTCTCTCTCTTGAAGAAGGCCGCCGGGTAAGTTATTTGCAGTACGAGTAAGTTATTATTCTAATAACTACTCTCCCATTTATTTAAAACCCTAATTTGCTAAATAGCTGTAACGGTAATTATAAGTAACCCTAGAGAATAATAAATGATTGAGACGTTTAATGTGTTCTCTCCGAATTAATTAAATTCTAATCATATTGCAGTGTTATGGGACTGTAATTGCAGACAATAATCACGATAGATGATCTGTGCTCATACTCGTGGAATTTCTGGTACAAAATGGTAAGCCGATATGGAAAAGATATTATATTTAATTTGTAGATCGAAAAAATATTTGTATAGGTACCGTGGACAGCTGCGGACACAAAATTTCTATAATATAGATAATGTGTATATGAGGAATTTTGAAGTGGCAGGTTTTAATATAGATAATGTGTATATTAAGAATTTTCAAGTGGCAGGTTTCTATCCAAAATCTTGCATATTTGCAAGGTTTTTATCCAGAATTTATCATTTCAAAGTTCTCAGCAACAGTCAGAAGAACCCTAGGACACTTGTCAAGGATGTTTGGCACTATCCATAAAGTTTTCTATAGTCTCATGGACAAAGCTGAGGACACCAAGATTCTACTCTTTTGGTACCGAAAGCGTGCATAAGATTTTTTGGTTCCTCGTGCGGGTGCAAGCAAGGAAGGAAAATGATATAATTCTTGAAATGCATATTGCAGGAAGCGGGGAACTACTGGGTGAACTGTGATCCATATTGGCGCGGGCTTCTTCCGATGAAAAGGTACTTCCACAGGGACGGCTATGTCTCCGCAGATCCAGATGACCCACTTTGGGGAGGTCACGAATGCCGCTGGAATTTCACAAAGATGCCTGCCCCTCAAGTACATGAAAAGCATGAAGAGAAGTCCTTAACTACGGTCTGTGTACGAATAAACCAGTGGCCTCCTTTGAAAGTCTCACGTACTTCATGTTGGGGATGGAGAATGGAAAACTTCATGGTTGCTTACGAGACATCGCATCCCAATGAAAGTTGTCTAGCATGAGCGACTGTTGGTGGCAATTGAATAAAATTTTAATTTGTATGACTGGCCTTAACAAATTATGGAGACGGACGGTTATTTTTATTTTACATTTTATATGATATTTATGATGGTTTTAATGTTATTGGTATAGTTGTTGCGGCAACTTCAGTGAGCCAACTCGTATGTCGCATACAAAATTAAAGGGAAAATACCCTTGCATCTAAAGAATCTGTTACATTAAAATACTAACAACCACATAGCGAAATAGTAACAGTCAAATGAGCCAAATAGCTAACAGCCACATAACCCGTGAGCCAAATACTTTAAATAGATAACAGCCACATGAGCCAAATATTTATTAAATAGCTAACAACCACATGAGCCAAATACTTAAAATAGCTAAAAGTTGCATGTGAGAGATTTTACTGCGCATGAAGTTGTCATAGGCGAGAGGGATCATGCTCTAACCTCCCATCAAGATCGGGAAGCACATAACAGAGGGAGGTAGATATGTGGGGCTTGTTGGTGTTTCAAAATAAATACTCTAGGGATGCTCTCAAATTCTTTATATTGGTTTTTCATTTCCTATCATAGTGTGGAGGGTGGGAAGCACATAACACACGGAGTAGATACGTGGGGTTTGTTGGTGTTTGAAAATAAATATTATAGGGATGCTGTTAAGTTTTTTATATTGGTTTCTCATTTTTTATCATAGTGTGGAGGGTGGAAATCTAAGTGTTAAGTGTAAATCATTTTTGAATGATTCATAAGGGTAAGAGTGAGAAGATTCTTGAGATATTTATATTGTTTTTTTATTTTTTATTACACGATGAAAACTCGTTTCTTATTTCTTATTATAAGATGGAAACTCATAGAATCTGAATGAATTATAAAGATAAGGATGAGGATATTCTTGAGTGATTTATATTGGTTTCTCATTTTATATTAGAGATGGAAACTCATTTCTTATCATAGGATTTGAATGAATTATAAAGGTAAGGGTGAAGATATTCTTGAGTTATTTATATTGGTTTCTCATTTCCAATTACATGGTGAAAACTCATTTCGTATCATAAGATGAAAATTGAGTGTTAAGTGTGAGTGGTGTTTGAGTGGAGGGGATTCTTGAGTTATTTATATCTATTTCTTATTTCCTATCATAAGATGGAAACTCACTATTAAGTGTGAGTGATGTTTGAGTGAAGTATAAGCGTATATGAAAGAGGTGTTTTGTGAGAAGTAGGTAACAATTCATCAAAATCATATATTCATCCATCCGGAAGGAAGTGCATACATATGTATGATCTTAAGTTTAGTGGTGAAGTTCACTTGGACCTTGCTAAAATAATCGGAAGAGAAGTTATTGTGAAATTGAATGTTGGGGATCATTAAGTTCAGGGATGATTTTAGGGGCTAAATTTCTCTCATGGGCTAATTTTCCATGTTTTTTCCCAAAGCAAGATTCACTATTCCAAAAATAATTCGCCTAAATTCTATAGGATACAATTATTTTACCTTAAAAATCGCCAAACTTTTATACAAATTATATAAAATCCTTAGATATTTGAATATTTTTACAAAAATATCACTAAACATTTATAGTTTTCATCTGAAGGATTAGTAAGATTCGCCAAGATTTCTACATTTTTAAATAATTTTCCATCCTTAAAATCATCACTAAGTTGATTAGCCATTACAAATTATGAAATCTAAAACTAGTTAGATACAAAATTTGATGTAACTTGTGAGTTGTATTAGATGAAATCCTATATGTAATTTATGACATGTAATGAACCAAGTATTCTCCATGCAATAGGATTATTGAATTGGTTTACGGTTATTATGAAGAAGCAATATTCAATTACAATAAAGAGGATATTTATGTATCCATAAGGTACAAAGGATATACATGTTTACCATCATTGTCATGATGCATTGAATAAACATTAATATTTTTTTAGCATTGTTGATTTGCTAGGAAACATCAATAGTTGGGAAATCCAATAATTAGGTTTACATATTTTTTTTTAATGTGGAGTTATTTTTATGTTAGTAAGAAACAATCATATTCACCTTTGTGAAGTTAGTAAAAGGCCACAACAAACACATATAAGGAAGCATTATGGTTTCATTGGATGATTAACGAGTTAGATACCACACCAACATCTAAGAAATAATTATGGTTTCATTGGATAATTAAGGAGTTAGATTTATCTCGATATGGAGTTATGAATAATTGTAAGTATCGTAAAAGGTTGAAGCTTGTCAACATTTAGTATCATTCTAACAAAACAAAAAGTGGATTGGAGGAAAGAACTAAGATCTTATGATACTAAATTTGCATCAACAAGTGTTATGAATGCCTAATTTTCCTATGTTAAAGACTATTTTATGCACCAATACCTATCACATTTCTATCTATTCTCATAATAGTTGTTTAAATTTCTAAAATTTCCTCATCTAAAAAATAACTTATAATTTTTTTCTATCCAAATGTTCCAAAACATTGAGTTGTTTTGCATATCTAAATATCAATGTATTTTCCCCTATAACTCACATATTTATCTATAATTCATATCCTTATTGACTAGAAAGATTTAATTGCGTATTAATTTTTTTTATATGTATTTCTCCCATTTTCCTTTTCCCCGGGACAATTTCTCTTTTGCTTTGATTTGATTTCTTTAGGATAATCCCTTTTGATGCATATTGAAATGTTCCATCCCTAACTCTTTATCATCTAAATCTGATCAAATTGAGATAGAGTGTTCTCTTTTCTTCATTTTTTTTATTACTTTTATTTTTTTATGTTTCTTTTCTTATATATTCCTTTTTTTTTCTTACAATTCTTCCCTTCCTCTATCCCTCTTTTCATTTTTATTATTACTCATTTATTTTTTATATTTTTAATACTTCTTATTTCAATTAGTGAAAATTCATTTTTATTTTACCAATATACATATACCAAACTCATTTAATTTTATTCATTTTACCTCATTTATGTTTAATATGTTGTATTGTTGTGTTTAATTTGCTTTATTTTATATGTAAGGCTTAGTTTTTCCTTTATACCTAAATATTTGTTATTCCATTATAATATGAAAAATAAATGATAGAAAGATTTTGTTTGTCCTCTTAAATATGTGTTGTATATGTGTTATATTCATTAAAATATGAAAATTACATGATAGAAAGATTTTTTTTGTCCTCTTCTTAACTATGTGTTATATAGTTGTTATGTCATTGTAATATGCAAAATATTTGATAGAAAGATTTTATTTGTCCTCTTCTTAAACATGTGATATTCATTCAATATTCTTAGAGTTTTCTTTATTTATCTTTGAAAGATTTAATGATAGTTTAGAAACTGATTTGAAATTAATCAAAATATCTATGATTCAAATTAAAAATGTTTGAAATATACATGGAAGAGAAGGGAAAAAACAACATTTTTTAGATTATACCCTTACCCTATTAATATTATGATTTAGAAAAAAAAGAATATAAGTGATTTGTCAAAAGAGAAAAAAATAAGTATTTTATATGTAAATTTTATTTTTACATTTTATATTTAAAACAATACAAATAGTATCTCTTCTTATTATATAATTTAATTTAAAAAAAAATATTGCATTTCTTTTATGACCCTAATCATATATATTATATAATCATGTATAGAGTACAATGTATATATTATATAATCATGTATAGAGTACAATGCATATATTATATATTGTGTATTAGTTATAAATAATTTTTATTGTGTAGATGTTTGCATCTTCGATTATGATATCAATAAATTTTCCAAAATGATTATAAAAACTTAAAACGTTGATGATATGATAATTTATTAGCATTTATTCTATTTTTTTTGAATTTCCTTTTTATTGTTAAAGTAGATTATTTTAATTATCTAACTCAATCTAAAGTCATTACTTAATTACTTTAAGGTTATTAGAAGGTATTATGTAGTATTTTATTAGTCCCTGTCGTAGGGGATCGATAAATCGTTGACTTCATATTAGTCTGTCCTTTGACCACAAATATTTCCATATTATCTATTGTTGGAACGAGGGAACTGAAAAACATTGATTTTTATATAAAAAAAAGTAACATATTTGTCATGATCTGATTGGACAAGGGGTTGGAGGTCTTATTGTTGGCTTCGCTATTCCCAATGTTATATATGTTGGCATATCCAAAGTATTTGATCGTATATGGTCATTTTGAATCATATATTTTCTTATGCATTCCTCAAAGGTGGATTAATGCTAGCATTAATTCAAATGTTTGGTTTACCATTATATGCTAGGTAAATTTATGGCAATGTTTGATATGGTGGCATATCCAAAGTTTGGCTTTGCAATGCATTCATTGGTTTTCGAACTATTGTTACATAAAATATAATTTTTTTTTGGGTTACATCAGAGACCTGGCACTTTGAATATTTTTCTTAAATGTTTACAGTACATTTATGATAGACTTAACTGTTTACCTAGCAGTCTTGGTAGTGTTGAATGGTTACTTAATAGGCTTGTTAGAAGAAATTTTCTTTCGTTTTTAAAATTTATATGCTCCAGCGGCATTGCTAGTTCACTGGTCCATGCTTGTTTTTTGCATGGCAATGATTTCTTATTTGCATGTTGTCGTTGTTGTTGCTTGCCTGTTTATGTTGTTGTAGTTTGCACGTTTGGGTTTCTATAATCGCGATTGGAACAACATCATTCCTTGGGGAGTGGTTGTTGCTTGCTTCTTTCTTCGTTGTATGTTGTTTATTGTTACTTGATTTGAGTTTGCAGGGTTCTGGTCCTGCGCATGCAATTGGGCCTTATGGTGCTTCTTAGATAGGTTCTTATTTGGTGCTTGTTCTTGTTTGCCCAGGGTTTGCAATGTTGGGATGCTACATCTACAGTTGGATCTTTGGTTACATTTGTTTTCATTGCAATTTTCATATAATACTATTAAGGTAAAATAATAGAATAAAGAATTGTAGGCGATGTAAATGGCATCTTTTACGCATTGAAGCAAAGTTTGTCGATCTCTAAATATATTTCATAGATGTGGATGCTTTTTCCATGGATTTTGTGTTACCATGGTTTCATAGCTATGAGAATGCCTTTTGTTGTGTGGGAGATATATTTGTTCTCTCCCTTTCACTTTCCTATTGTAAACTACGTTTGACTCTAGTTTATCTCATTTCTGTGGTCACTCTGAGTGACCGTCGTTCGGTTGCATACTTAGTGAGTTTTATGGATGTGGCTTTGCAAATAGGCTCTATCAAACTATGATAGCTTGTGTTGGGTGTATACATTAGCTTTCTTGAATTATTTTTCTTTAAAAGAAGGCCTCCACGACCGAAGAGAATGCAATTTATGAAATTATAGGTTTCCTGGACAACATGAGTCAAATTGGGATTATTAAGATAAAATAATAGACTAAATAATTGAAGGCGATGTAAATTTCATATGTTACGCATTGAAGCAGAGTTTTTCGGCCTCAAAATATATTTCATAGCTGTCGATGTGTTTTCCATGGATTCTATGCTACTATGGTTTCATAGTTATGAGATTGTCTTTTGCTTTGTGGGAGATATAGTTGTTCTCTCCCTTTTACTTTCATATTGTAAACTGTGTTTGACTCTAGTTTCTCGTGTTTCTGTGGTCATTATGAGCGACGGTCGTTCGGTTGCATACTTAGCCAGTTTTATGGATGCAGCTTCGTGAATAGGTTCCATCGAACTATGACAGGTCATGTTTGGAGTATAGATTAGCTTTCCCAAATTAGTTTTCTTTAAAAGAAGGCCTCCTGGACAGAAGATAATGAAATTCATGAAATTATAAGTTTCCTGGACAACATAAGTCAAATTGAGCTTATTAAGATAAAATAATAGACTAAAGAATTGCAGACGATGTAAATTTCATATGTTATGCGTTCAAACATAGTTTGTCGGCCTCAAAATATATTTCATAGCTATCGATGCTTTTTCCATGGATTATGTTTTACTATGTTTCATAGTTATGAGATTTCATTTTGTTGTGTGGGAGATATAGTTGTTCTCTCCCTTTTACTTTCTTGTTGTAAACTGTGTTTGACTCTAGTTTCTTGCGTTTTTATGGTCATTCTGAGCGACCATCGTTCAATTGCATACTTAGGAAATTTTATGGACATGGCTTCGCGAATAGGTTCTATCGAACTATGACAGGTCATTTTCGGTGTATACATTAGCTTTCTCAAAATATTTTTATTTAAAAGAAGGCCTCCTGGATAGAAGAGAATGCAATTTATGAAATTATAGGTTTCGTGGACAACACAAGTTAATGATTGCGGGTTCTCTGGGTGGCGGGATGAAAATTGGGCTTTTGTTGTTCGGTGCCCTGCAAATAGCACAGATATTTCCACAATCATTCTGACCGACCACAGTTTGGTTCCATACTTAACCAGTTTTATGGACGTAGCTTCGCGGATAGGTTGTATCAAGCTATGGTGTATACATTAGCATTTCCGAATTAGTTTTCTTTAAAAGAGGGCTCCTAGATAGAAGACATTGAAATTTATCAAATTATAGGTTTCATAGACAACATAAATTAAACATAGGAAATATGTAATCTTATAAAGTGGATATATAAAGCATGCACGGAGCCCTCATCCCATACAGAGGCATCGTGGGTTCTCAAGGTAGGCGGCTGAAAATTGACAATCAAAGAGTTTCGCGATATACAAACTGACAATTGGACTTGCAAACTATTTGAATTTGAAGGGCGTCATGTCCAAAAAATTTAGTATTATCGAAATAGTTTACTTTACGTGCGTTCTACATACCCTAGTGGCCAAAAAACACAAAAAAATAGTAAGCATTTTTTGGATCGTGGGTTCTCGGGGTGGCAGGCTCTAAGTTCGGTCTCTATTGTTTCGTGTCCTACAAATAGGATGGAGAGTTTCGCGATATACAAATTGACAATCGGACTTGTGGACTATTTGAATTTCAAGTGATTGTGCAAAAAAACTATCATTCTCGATTTTCTTTTCTTTACGTATGTTTTACATACGCTCGTCGACAAAAACAAAAAAATAGTAGTGACGTCTGTTACATAGGGCTCCATCCCCACTACCGTCAGTGCTTCCCAATACATATTAAATATGCTTTCAAAAGTCAGAACCGACCAGACAGGTTCAAAAAGATGGGATTTAATAACTGGAAAGCTTGAGGACCTCTTCCATTAAAATGAATAAACATGCAAATATTATGGGATCCAGTAATTTCTTTTTGCTTGCATTTTGAATTTGCAC
>ML778364.1:605596-638529 GCA_009831015.1 Picea engelmannii
TGTGCAGTTTTAGTTTTCTTAAAAGCTTCAGCATAGTTCACGAACATGTTGCCAATAGAGGCCTTGACGTGATGTCCCTCTTTAATATTGTGCATTTCAAAATGATGAGCTTTAATAACTGGAAATATCGAGGACATCTCCCATTAAAATGAATAGACATGCGAATATTATGGGATCTGGTAATTTCTTTTTGCCTGCATTTTGAATTTGCGAAATACTTTTTATTTTATTTTCGAAATACTTTTTATTTTATTTTTTTGCTTGTGCAGTTTTAGTTTTCTTAAAAGCTTCAACATAGTTCACGAATGTGTCACCCATAGTGGCCTTGACGTCATGTCCTTCTTTAATATTGTGCATATCTTAGATGTCAGATTTGAGAATCTGCTCGGATATGGGAATTTTAATACGTGTTGCTAGTCACTATTCAACATACATATTAAAAAATATTGGCATTAATAAGTGAAAATATCGAGAACATCTATCATTAAAATGAATCAACACAAAATCTAGGGAAGACCATCCAACATTGATTTTAAATACTTATTGTCATTTCTCTCTATCATCAAAGAGTTGCGCTTTAGGGTTCCTTCGTTCTAATGTTCCTGGTCATGGACATGTAAGACAACTTAGAGATGTGATCTAGGTGCAAATTAAAGAACAAAGATTGGTTTTATGTGACGTGACCTTTGAGTTAAAAAAATATATATGTTGTACAAGAGAAACTCAGAGAGGACGAAAAAAAAAGAACAAGTATGTTTTGGTTGGTGTTCTCCGTGTGTTCGATTCCTTGGTTGGTTGAAAAGGTTGCCTGGAGATTTGTTGGTTGAAATTCTTTGTTTTCTTGCTGGAAATTGTAATGGATTTTGAGGTCACATGCAAAATAGTTCTTCATTTAAGTAAATAGCTTCTTCCAACAACACAGATTTAGCAAGTGTATCGAATTGTAGAGATTGCACAAGTATTTGTCTACCTCAGAGGCGGGTAACAGGAACGGTATGGGTCAATAAAAGGACATATTATCAATACAAAAGTTTATACTTCATAGTTTGATGACCTGCATGTGGGTCTGGTAGCCACCTTGACAGAAAGTTATGTTCTTTGCCAAAGTTTGTTCGGTTTCCTCTAGATGTAGTTGCAGACTCCACATATTTGGTGTCACCTCCGAACATTCCAAACCTTTCTATGGGCCATCATACCTCCACTGTTATAAGGAAAGATATATTACAATTCCATCTACAACATTTGATACACTTGCCAGACCTGTGCTGGTGCATTCTACAACATTTAATGCACTTGCCACACCTTTGTTGCCCTAAGAAGTTATGTACCTCAACAGAGTTTCATTTTTCATCTGGGTTGGACGTTTCTTCCAATTTAATGTAATAAAGAAAAGAAGTTCCACATACAAATCTTCAGTTAGGATTCTCAACCAACCAGACGATCCAATATAGGGAGAATACCAGTCACTACGTACTTGAATTTTTTTCCCTTGCCTTAGCTATTGCGACATAAAATGACTCCATCCACTTTGAAATCGACCTGAATCACATTTCTAAGTTGTCTCGAATGTTAAGGGTCAGGACATTGTAAGGAAAGCACCTTAAACCCCAACTTGGGAAATTAATACTTGACAAAGAATGGAATGTTGAATAAGCATCCATTGCAAGAAATCCATATCTGGAAGAGAGAAGGTATTCAAAAAACTGTTATACATGTACTTGGTATCACCCATTAAGTAGAAAACCCAAAATTGATATTCAACTCATTTTTTACAAATAAAGAGTTTGAACGTCAAGAAAACTATGAAGAAGCTTCATCAATGTACATATTTTTTATTGGTCGATGGCAAGCAAAATGGAAATCGTTGTCGAAAAGAGCCTCGGTTGTATTTTGTAGCCCATCTTATTTGAATATAGAATAATTTTGGTTTATTTTTTAACAATATTTTCCAATTTCTCGTATTTGTGTTAATTGTGTTTTGTACCTTCTTCCCCTATGTTGTTGAACATGAAGGACAAGCTTTTGTTTCTACTTCCCACTACTTCAATCTAAATAAAACCTGGTCTGTTATTTTTTTACATTTTACATTTAAGAATAACTTTTCATAGGCCATACTTATGTGGCGATGACCCTGTATTTAAAGAAAACAATTGGAGGACCCGTCCTTCTCCCATTCTTCGGGTTCCGTAAATAAAATCAATTAATGTGTTACAACAAGGCAGCTGAATTGTTGACACAATGTTCCTATAAAGTATGTTGGATATATTGCAACTTCTTCTATTTAATAATATCTGTGCATATATACTAATATTAGTACTATTGGAATAAATACAAAAAAAATTCCTCTTCGGCAAAGATTAGGCAATTATGTTTGGGTTTGCGGTATTAAACAACTATGTCCATTGTTCTATCATATACATCTTATAGCCTAAGAACTTCTTTAGTCTGCAATTTATGCTTTAATTACTTAAAGTCACACCAAATTTTGATTGCATTTAATTTAATTTAGATATTGATGTTTATGGAGAGTCAGCATTTGTTGATGTCATTGCAATGAATGAAAGATGAATAGATGATAAGGAGTTTATCTCGCTGAGAGTAGAATGCAAATTCATGTTTCTTGTTGCAGTCTGTACATCTTGCAGTCAAAATTTTCATGGTTTCAACAAAATTTACGAGCCGAAGAGCATCTTGCAAATTGGGAGATCATTTGCATTTGAAACAAAACCAATCCATTAATATATATTAGTATGTTAAGGTCCTAACCCGCACATAGGTAGATCAATGTATTCAGATGTAATAAAGGTCAATATTAATAAGGCCTTTCAATAAAATAGAATAAGGTGGATGTAAGAAGACCTAATAGAAGCTTCCGCTTCTAGAAGGACCTTCCTCTAGATGCTTCTCTTAATAGACATATTTAGTATAAATAAGAGGTGAGGGTATGAGAACCCTAGCTTGGAGATTATTGTAATAGAGCGCTGCTCGACTGGAGGTTTCCCCCTCGAAGAGGCCTGTGAACATTGCTATCTGAATCAAAGTGCTATTTATGTTGCTATTTCGTATATCATTTCTATGTAATGTGAAGATTATGCTGGATATTTTACTATCATTCTGTAATTTCTAGCATTTCATTTATGTTCTTCATATTTTATATATCTGGTATCTTGCAAGTGGTATCAGAGCACTTTCCTTAGCAGAAATTGTGGGTATTTTTTTTCAGGGTAGAGATGTATTCTGGCGTCTTTAAGCCACAAAGATCTGTCGTTATGCGCATAAACCCACGGTTGAGGGATTTCATACACGCAGGAAATACAAGTGGTTCTTAAGTGCACATTTGTTGGCCACCCTTGTAACCCCTGTTGGTACCCCTTCGAGTGGTAGCGCATCAGACAACACCTGTGTACGGATTGACCTAGATTTCTTAAAGCCCTCTTTAGATAAACCTATCGGCCGCTGGACTTCTATAGTGTCACCGAGAACAACACTCGGGAAGATACTCTCTAGTACCTGGGTAGTCGAGTAGTACGGCTAAGGGTACGGTCTATCCTCCTTAGTTAGTGCCCTGAGATATTGGGCCAAGTACTACTGTTGGACCCCGCATGTATATCAGAGAGCTATAGCACAGGGCAAACCCTTGTCTTTAGAACCCTTGAATACCTAACCCTTGGGGAAGATAAATAGCAACATAAACAAATCAAACCAGCAAGATCTATTGACGCGCATCTGTGTTTTCATTGCTAAGTAAATACTCTCTGGTTCAGAATTTGGGGATTTCAGCACTGCAGCATTCTTCAGACCAAAGTATAACCCTGCAGTCTGGAAAAAATTTCACCATTATTTGAGACCTATTCCATTAGACTCATCTCTTCCCCCTTGTCACATTCATCCATATCATTTTTCAGCAAAAATTTCTGACCCCGCCGCTCCCATTTTTTCACCATTATTTGAGACCTATTCCATTAGACTCACCTCTTCCCCTTTGTCACATTCATCCATATCATTTTTCTGCAAAAATTTCTAACCCCGCCTGCTCCCTTTCGAGTTCACCCATCATCATGGCCCATACCCATAGCCAAGAACTAGATTCTTGCTTCAACACCTTGGAATCTGGTTTCCTTAAGACCCAACAAGAAGTGCAACAACTCAGTGCTACTATTTCCTCCCGTGATGCATCCATAAATTCCTCCATAAATGCATCCGTCAATGTAGTCGTGCAGTCCACAATGGCGGAAGTCAAACACGAACTTGAATCTGTCTTTGCATCACTCTACACCAAACTCAAAATCCCTCTCCATGACTCTTTTCCTGATGCACATAAAAAGACTAAAGGTGAAACTTCTTCCCATTCCTTTCAACCCCATCACTTTCAAATGGACATATGCCTTCCATGTGTGGATGTAACCAAATTTGATGGCTCAGACCCCACTGGTTGGGTCACACAAATGGAACATTATTTCTCTCTCTAAAACATTACAGATGACTTGGCCAAACTCTGGTATGGTGTTCTCCATCTAGATCAAGAACGCTGGCAATGGTGGAAATGGAGAAAAGCTTCCCATCAAGGATATATTTCTTGGATCCAATTTGTTGCTGAGCTATATGAATGCTTTGACACCGACACCAACCATTTGGGCCGTCTGAAAAAATTGAAGCAATCAGGCACAGTTGAATACTTCATAGCTGCATTTGAACGTCTGGATTTTCGAACAGAGGGCATGACTGATGATTTCTTTCGAGAGTGTTTTATCAGTGGCCTCAAGGAGGAGATTAGGGCCCATGTCCTCATGGCTCGACCTACGACTTGGGTGGAGGCTACCAAAAAAGATAAATAAGAACAACAAATTGTTTCCTCTCAAAACTATAAGCCTTCCTTTATCCCATGCCCTAAACCAGTAAACCCCACTACTCCCTCCACCCCATTAAAAATCCAAAAATTGACCAGGGCTGAAATGGTTGAATGCCAACTCAAAGGCCTCTGTTATAATTGTGATGACAAATATTTCCTAGACCACAAATGTAAGGAACAAAAGCTCTTTATGGCCATCTCTGAGGATATTCAAGAAGACGATGATGACACTCCCCCTGTGCCCGAGTCACCAGAAATCTCTGACATAATCCCTCCCTCCGACCCTCCCAAAGTGGAACTGATTATTTTCCTCAATGCTCTCACCGGCTTCTCTTCCCCCCAAACCCTCAAGTTAATCGGTTACATCAAGCAAAGAAAGTTCATCATTCTGGTTGATAGTGGCAACACCCACAATTTTATTCATCACTGCATTGCCCAAGAAACCCATTGCTACATCCATGTTGTCAACAATTTCCAAATCATGATTGCCAATGGTGGTTCTATGAAATGTGGCGGGCATTGTGAAAATGTGTGTCTCCAAATAGGCGACTACCACCTCAAATCCCATATGTTTGCGATTGACATGGGCGGTTGCGACATTGTGTTAGGCGCAGACTGGCTAAGGACTTTGGGTCCCATTCTCATGGATTTTCAGAACTTAACCATGCAATTTGACCAAGGAGGCCACCAATATAAATTTCGAGGCATCATTGCTGGTTCACCTGAGATCATTAGTTCTCATCGCATGGAAAAACTACTCAAAAAAGGTCATTCGGGTGTCATTGCCCAACTCCATGCCATACAAGCCACAGAGACACAACCAGTGCCCCAAGACCTCCAAGCCCTCCTTTCTAAACATCAAATAGTATTTTCAACTCCCCAAGGACTCCCCCCTTCCCACGGTGTCCATGATCATTCCATTCCCCTTGTCCTAGGAATCCTTCCCCCCAATATACGTCCATATTGCCACCCCTTTGCACAAAAAAATGAAATTGAAAAAATGGTCCAGGAACTCCTTACTGCCGGATTCATCCGTCCTAGTATGAGCCCTTACTCCTCTCCAGTCGTCATGGTATTAAAGAAAGAATGTTCTTGGAGAATGTGTCCTGACTTTCTTGCTCTCAACAAACTAACCATCAAAGAAAAATTTCCCATTCCGTTCATTGATGACCTTTTGGATGAATTGAGTGGCGCCCAATTCTTTACCAAACTTGATCTTCACTCGGGCTATCACCAGATACACATGAAAGAGGTCGACATTCCCAAGATGGCCTTTCGCACTCATGAGGGCCACTATGAGTTTTTGGTCATGCCCTTTGGCTTTTGTAATGCTCCCTCCACCTTCCAGAGCCTCATGAACCATGTCTTTCGCCCTTTTCTCCATCATTTTGTCTTAGTTTTCTTTAATGATATCCTCATATATAGCAAAAATTGGACAAACCATCTTCATCATGTGGATCAAGTTCTCCGCCTACTCTCTCAACACCATCTTTTCCTGAAACAGTCCAAATGTTCTTTTGGCGCCTCCGAAGTCGAATACTTGGGTCATCTAGTGGGAAAGGATGGCATAAGGGTGGACCCGAGAAATATTGAATCTATGCAAGATTGGCCGCACCCAAAGACCCTCAAAAGCTTGCACGGATTTTTGGGCCTCACAGGGTATTACCGCAAGTTCGTTAAAAACTATGGAAAGATTGCAGCACCTCTCACGACTCTCCTCGAAAAGAACTCTTTCACTTGGACTCCAACAGCTGCTCAAGCTTTTCACACCTTAAAGACGGCCATGTCCACCACTTCGGTGCTGGCCCTTCCCGACTTCACAAAGACTTTTGTGTTGGAATGTGACGCCTCAGGGAAAGGAATTGGTGTTGTCCTTATGCAAGAGGGTTTCCCTTTGGCCTTCACTAGCAAGAAACTGTCTGAAAAGAATCTGGGCAAACCCATTTATGAAAAAGAAATGTTGGCAATTCTGCATGCCATTGAGTTGTGGCATCCATATCTCTTAGGGAAACGCTTCCAAATTAAGACAGACCATCAAAGCCTCAAGTGCTTTCTGGAACAACTCATTTCCTCCCAGGAACAACAAAAGTGGGTCACTATGCTCTTTGGATATGACTATGAGATCATTTACAAGAAGGGCAAAGACAATGTCGTGGAAGATGCACTGTCCCAAAAATATGAAGACGAAGGATCTCTTTTTTCTCTTTCCTTCATTGTACATGATTGGCTCCAAGCTATGCGCCAGGAATGGCTTCAAGATCCCAAAAGTTCACATATGATCCAACAACTGCAGAACAAGGCTCCGGCTCCCCTAGGATACTCCTGGCTCTAGGATGAGCTTCGATATAAAGGTCGCTTGTATTTAAGTAAACAATCCAAGCTCAAATCCATGGTGCTTTCTGAGCTTCATGCTACACCCACAGTCGGGCACTCAGGGTTCACCAAAACATATGACCGAGCCAAACGCTCTTTTTTCTGGGAGGGTATGAAACAAGACATCTGTAATTTTGTCGTTGAATGTCAGGTGTGTCAATGCAACAAGGGAGAAACAGTCAAATCCCCAGGCACCCTCCAACCGCTTTCGATTCCCCCTGCTATTTGGAAGGATATCTCTATGGACTTTATTATAGGCCTACCCAAATCAGGGAATAAATAAGTTATAATGGTGGTGGTGGATCGCCTCTCCAAGTATGCTCATTTATGCGCTCTTTCCCACCCATTTACTGCATCCACGGTGGCTCAAATTTTCATCGACTAGGTATTCAAGCTACATGGCATGTCGCACTCTATTGGACCCAAATTTGACAAGCAATTTTTGGCAATAATTATTTAAGCTACAAGGCACACAATTGCATCTCAGCTTAGCTTATCATCCCCAAATGGATGGTCAAATGGAAGTTGTCAACAAGTGTTTGGAAACATATCTGAGGTGCTTTGCCTCTAAAAAGCAACACCAGTGGGTTCAATGGTTACCCCTCACCGAATGGTGGTACAACACTACATACCATACAACCACTCACATGACTCCCTTTGAAGCAGTATATGGATAGAAGCCACCTTCAGTTCTCTCATACTTACCGGGTACCTTGAAGGTCCAGGCGGTTGATTAAACACTTACCGTTCGAGAGGACATCCTTTGTACCCTTAAACAGAACTTGGTCATGGCACATAATAGAATGAAGCAGTAAGCAGATCAAGGTTTCTTTGAACGTCAATTTGCAGAAGGGGATCAGGTGTTTCTGAGACTGCAACCATATAAGAAAACTTCCCTCAAGGACGAGCATTGTCAGAAGCTAGCACCCAAATTCTATGGCCCTTACACAGTTCTCAAGCGTGTGGGACAAGTCGCATATCAATTAGATTTGCCCAGTTAGTCGAAGCTACATCCTGTTTGTCGTGTTTCATGCTTGAAGAAGCTGATTGGAAATAGGTGCCAAATTCAAACCAACCTTCCAGAGTTAGTTGAAGAAGGCTCCATTTGGCTACATACAAAAGAAATTTTGGACCAGTGTGAGTGTCTCCTGTGTCAGAGAACCATCAAGGAAGTGCTAGTACAGTGGAAAGACATGACTCCAGCAGATGCCACTTGGGAACCAGCTACCATTCTGCAACAGTTTCCACATCTCAAGCCTTGAGGACAGGACTGTTTTTAAGGGGGCGGACATGTTAAAGGTCCTAACCCGCACATAGGTAGATCAATGTATTTGTATGTAATAAAGGTCAATATTAATAAGGCCTTTCAATAAAATAGAATAAGGTGGATGTAAGAAGACCTAATAGAAGCTTCCACTTCTAGAAGGATCTTCCTCTAGATGATTCTCTTAATAGACATATTTAGTATAAATAAGAGGCAAGGGTATGAGAAACCTAGCTTGGAGATTCTTGTAACAGAGAACTGCTCGACTGGAGGTTTCCCCCTCGAAGAGGCCTGTGAAGATTGCTATCTGAATCAAAGTGCTATTTCTGTTGCTATTTCGTATATCATTTTTGTGTATTGTGAAGATTATGCTGGATATTTTACTGTCATTTTGTCATTTCTAGCATTTCATTTCTATTCTGCATATTTTATATATCTGGTATCTTGCATAGTATGAATACTATTCAGATAAATATGAAAACTTTCTCCATTGATAGATACTAGTATGAAAAATATTGAAATAGATATCAAAACTTTGTCTTGGCCAATACTTAGATAGTTATCTGGGCACTAGGCCCCGGGTTCGCGATACCCTGCACCTATGTCCCTTGTTTCTTCATATACATGTTGCAGCCAAAGAACTTCAGTGATCTACAATTAATTATTTTACTAGTGATAACCCATAAAAGGTTCAAAAACATTGCCATTAATAAACAAAAAAAAAGGCTTTTTCGACTATCAGATACTTATCTCTTTTCCCCTTTCTCTTTTCCCGCCCATTATGGATTTCTGGTTTTATGCTTAGTCGTATTTCTATAATGGGCGATTGCAGGGTTCACGGGCTGACATATCTTCATCTCCATCTGTATCTTCACATCACAAATCTGATCGACCGTTGTACCTTTCCATACCTAGGCAATTTTATGGTTGCGGTTGTGAGATCAACGCTTATGAACTGACCTTTTCTTCTTCCCACTCATTATCTCTTTTTGGATATATACTTACTGCCCTTTCTATGGTATCTAGTTCCAGAGTTGGCGGACTAACATGTCTTCATCTCCATCTATATCCTCGCATGATAGATCCGACCGACCGTTGTTCCTTTACATACGAAGCCAATTTTATGCCCACCACTGCAGGGTCAGCGCTTGCGAACCCAGTTGCTTATCATTCTGCTATATACATCTAGCACTCAAAATATCTGTGATCTACAATTCCACCATGGGTTTCACAAGCATTTGCATTAATAATCAAACACTAGATGTTCTTCTGCGAGATACTTAGTTCTTTTTTCGTTCTCTTCTTCCCATGTATTATCTATAATTCCACTGCGAACACCTCCTTCCTTTTTCACTTATTTTCTTCTCGTGTATTATGGGACTATAAAAGATGTACATGGTATTTTATAGAGCATGTACAAATTCCACATTCCATACCTAGCGACATTTTGGATCGCGGGTTCTCGGGCGGGCGGGCTCAAAATTGAGCCTCCATTGTTCCATGGACTACAAATAGCACCCAAAGTTCTGCAATACACAAATTGACATGCGAACCTACAGACTGGCTGACCAAAGATTGCACTTCTATTGTTCTGTTTCCTCCAAACATCGCTCCCAGTTTCGCGATATATAAATTGACACATGGAATGCAGAACTGGAGGGGTAGAGATTGCCATTGTTTACAGATGCTAATCCCTGTGAAGTATCTAACAGTATCTAAAAATTGATTTTGAATACTAAATTAGCTCTTAGTAGCGACAACTGGACTGCACTCTCCGCAATACACAAATTGACTATCAGACATCATCTTCTCTTCCATGTTACAGATTATGCATTCAAATATTCACAGCGATACAATTAGAAGGTCCATGCCTCGCCTCCTCTGAAGACACCTTCTCATCCTATTTTGGATCCTCCTATTGTTGGGTTCATGAAATATGCAGCTCCAACGTTGGTGGGTTGACATATCTTTATCTCCATCTATATAATCAGACGACAAATCTGACCGGCCATTGTTTCTTTCGATACTTGGCCAATTTTATGCCCACGGTTGTTGGGTTGGGACCAATTTCATCTCCATCTATATCCCCTCATGGTGAATTGAACTGCAAGCTGTTGCTTTTCATACTTAGTGAATTTTATGCCCGCGGTTGCTGAGTTGGCGCAATTGAACTCTGTTCCTTTTTGTTCCATTATGTACATCTTACACTCTAAATTTTCGTGATCTACAATTCCACCGCTAACTACTTGGTTCTTTTTCCCTTTTTTTCTTCCCATGTATTATGGGACTATAAAGTATGGACATGATACCTTATAGAGCATGTACGAATTCTGCATTCCATACCTAGCGACATTTTTTATCGAGGGTTCTCGTGTAGGGGGGCTCAAAATTGGGCCTCCATTGTTACGTGTGTTACAAATAGCACCCACAAGTCCATGATATACAAATTCACAAGCATACTGATTGACTCAACATTGCACTTCTATTGTTCTGTGTCCTCCAAATATCATTTCCAGTTCCGCAATATACAAATTCACACATGGAATGTAGGGCTGGCGGGGTGGAGAATTCCATTGTTTACAGATGCTAATCCCTATGAAGTATTTAACATAATCTAAAAAATTATTTTCAATACTAAATTATCTCTTAATAGTGACAACTGGACACAGAGGTAAGAAACAGGTGGCATCGCACCCTGCACAATATACAAATTGACTACTAGGTTCTGACATCGTCCGCTCTTCTATGTTACAAATTATGCATTCAAATGTTCGGAACAATACAAGTTGAACACTGGGGACTTGCGTCTTCTATAGACACGTTCTCAACTTGTTTTGGATCCTCCTGTTATTGGGTTCACTAACTGTGCAACTCTTGGATACTGTTTTGGGTTGGCATGAAACTTTGTTGTACCATGGTTCACAAATGTTTCAAATTATCTGTCGCTGCCTTAGTTGGCATCCGACTCTCCACAATATACAAATTGACTACCGGGTTCACATCTTGTACTCAAACTTTTTGTGATCTACAATTCCACTGCCGACTCCTTTGTCCTTTTTCCCTTTTCTTCTTCCCCTGTATTATGGCTCTCTGGTTATATACATGGTCTCCTTTCTATGATCGCAGGTTCCAGCATTGGCGAGCTGACTTCTTTATCTCCATATATATAATCAGACCAGGAATCCAACTGACCGCTATTTCTTTCCATACTTCGCCAATTTTATGGCCACGATTGTTGTGTTGGAAATCTACAATTCTACCATGGGCTCCTTGAACTCACAATATTCACTGTACCATGGTTCACAAATGTGTTTCCTAATATACATTTTTTATGCTCTTAATAATGAATCTTACAAGTGACGACTACACACAATAATACGAAATAGTTCGCATCCAGTGCTTCGTAATATAGAAATTGACTACCGGGTTCCAACATCATCCCCTCTTTCATGTTACAGATTGTGCATTCAAATGTTCCGAACGATACAATTTGACCATGGGGACCTCACATGTTCTGGGCAAACCTTCTGACTCTATTTTGGATCCTCTTGTTCACGGGTTCATGAAATCTCCAATTCTTAGTCAGTGTTTCGAGTTGGCGCATTCGAACTCTATTGCTTCTTGTTCTGTGATATACATATTGCACTCAATTTTTTTTTCATTTACAATTCCACCGTGGAGTCGTTGGTCCTTTTTCCCTTTTCTTCTTCCCTTCTATTATCACTGTGTGGTTATATACTTAGTCACCTTTCTATAAATGCGGGTTCTAGACTTGGCAGGTTGATATATCTTTATCTCCATCTATATAATCACACGATGAATCTGACCGAACGTTATTTCTCTCCATAATTGGCCAATTTTATGGCCACATTTGGCGGGTTTGTGGTTTCTAACTCTGCTTATTATTGTATCATGTACATCTTGCACTCAAAAATTTTGTGATCTACAATTCCAGCACGGGCTGGTCAAACTCACAAGCTTCATTCTACCACTGCTCACAAATGTTTCATAGTATCTCTCGTTGCCTTCCATCCCCACTAACTTCTTGTCCTTACATTTGTCCTACCATACCTTCTTCACTGTTATGTGTATTGTACTCAAAAATTTCTCAGACATACAATTTGACCCTCGCACCCCCACCTTCAACAGTTGTACCTTGCAACCCTATTTTGTAGCTATTTTTTTCCCCTATCTGCGACCTACATACTTTCTTACTATGCAATTAGAAACCTTTCATGCTAACAATTGACCATGCAAGAACCATCAACATTGTCATTAATGGGTGAAAATCTCAAGGAGATATCCCATTATTACGCATTAAACCATGATGTGCAGAGAGTTATTTTGTCCCTTCCGATTGTTCATATCGAACACACGTCCTTGTGTTGGGCCACTCATGAAATATACAATGCTTAATAACTCATTGCAATATCCACCATGTTCACATTTCTATGTATGCAATTAGTAGTGTTTAATGTTAACAACGAATCATGCAAAAGCTGTCCAAATTGTCATTAATCAATGAAAGTCTCGAGGACATCTCCCATTCACACGCTTTTGACCAAAATGTGTACAGGTTTATATTATCCTTTCCAAATTTTCATTTAATTCATCGTCTAGAACAAATAAACGTTCTTGTACACTTATGGCAGTAGGTTGACAATAGTTTTGTGGAGATACAGTAAATATGTTCGCACAAGAGAACCAAAAGTTCCAATGGTCGAGAGAATACTTTTACTATGCATCACATTCCACCCAGAACGGAGTGATTTGGACCTCTTGAATCGCTCATGCAGGTTGCATCCCTGATGTTTTTTAATGTAAGGAGGTGGTCTCTTGGTGCACCAAAAAATATATTCCAGGCCAAAGAATTATTCCACTTCGCGACCATTCTCTTGTTTCTTTGTCACCTCAGGTCTTTTGTGAGATGCTAAAATTGTCAAAACCAACATTTACATTTAGAGGAAAAGACTGCAAGCAGTTTCTAGAAAAACATCATAACGGGTTGGACATATTAGCCAACTTCCTCGAAGACCCAACAACATTTCATGAAGATATCACAAGGTTGCAGGTAAGTTCCTTTAGAAATCCATTCCGGGAAATTGATTGGTTGTTTACAAGAATAATGGGACATGCATCCACACCAAGCATTTCACATATAATTTTTTATATTTTGTATTTGACAGTCAAGGAACAATACATTTTCAATTGGGGGAAGATAATTTCCATTGATCTTTGTTCCCAGTTGTCACGGTTCAAAGAATCAAATAAATTTTATATGTCATCCCACTTGATTTTCAAAATTGTGTATTGTTGCCCGTTTCCAAAATTCTCTTTCCAATAAAATAAACTGTAGATTCGACCCAATAACATTCTGGCATGAGGACCTGTGGAGACACAAGGCCTCCCATTGTTTTTATGAAGCTTTTAATGGATTTGTCTCAGTTTTCAAAGATTTACTGTTATGCAAGGATGTTCTGCAGATATCTGGCCAGGCAAGCAAGTTTTTGAACAAGAAGGGCACACTTGAGCAAGAGGAAAATCACATTGTCCTCATGGTCTTTGGCTCTAAGGAAAATCCTACCTTCCTTCCATGCCACATCACAGACAAGATGTTTTTTGCAGAAATAGCAAGGCAATACAACCACTGGTTGCATTTTTTCCATGATAAGAAAAAAAAACAGTTCATTCCTCTGCCCTAGAAAGTCGAAGACTTCGTGTGCAGAAACATCAAAAAGATTGACGGGTTTTCTGCCCATTTCAAGAAATTGAACCTAACGTACGCTGAAAGGATAAAAGGGTTCGACCCTGATGGCATTTTTCGAGAACATTTAATGGGTGTTGGCTTTAACACCTCTTTTATCCATAGACACCTGAACCAAGACAGGGACAGTGTCAACAACAATCATGCCTCTGCCAATTGCAACACAGAGACATTGCAAAGTGCAACTAAATTGTACAAACAACATGGAAAAGTATCCAGTGAGAAGAATACATAGTCCCCCACTAGCACTCCCAAGAGCACGACATCACGGAGCATCACTTTGAAGGGCCACCCCAGTAAGAAAGTAACCCAGAAATATTCAAACAGAGGAGGAGATAATAACCCTCCTCGCATAAATATTGATAGTTCTCACAAAATTCTAGTAGAGAATAAGAGAAAAAACAATGTCGGGCAGGCGGAGGAACCCAAAATTGAAAGTGGAAAACTACAACTTGAAATTGAAGCTGAGCACATGTAGAAAATTGGGTCATCCGCGGTGGAAATATCTGAGACCAATTTTTTTGACATAGATGAATCCTTCATAATCTAGAGCACTATTTTTTACAGCTAACCTAAAAGTATGGTAATTGAAAAGAGAGATGTAACAAATAGGAAAGGAAAATCTCGCACAGATATTGACTTTAGAGACTACCCTCCCCAAAGCACACCAAAAAATGAAAAGCATGCTAGCAAACGAAAGTTCACAACCTGCAACTCATTGTCAAATCATGTAAACAAGTCATATCAGAAAAGGAAGATTTATTCACAAGCCTGCTCCAGATGGACTTAATCGGAACTACCAACGAGGTTCAAGATCCTAACTTAATTCTCAAATCCTTGTCAGTCACCAAAGATGCCTTCCAAGAACAAGTTGATATTTTAAGGGGGTTGTCTTTCAAAAAGTTTTATGACATACTTGAACATCGTTTAGATGAGCACGAGTGTTGGGTATTAGCCTATGCCTCACACAATGAAGAAATTGAACAGAGTCTACATAGTATTTCAATGTATCTAAGGAAATTAGAAAACGAGATTTACGACATAGAAATCCAGGATGAAATCAACACAACCCCCATGAAAAGATACACCGAAGAATGGTTCCAATAGAGAATGGACAGCCTCGTCCAGGAAGGGCAACAACTGGTCAAAAGAACACCATTGCCCATCGACAACAGCAACAAAAATGCATCGTCTTCATAGTAAGTCTATACTGCCATCTTGTTTTATTTATCAATCCAGTTTAATTCTATGTTGTCATCTTATTTTCTTTGTCAATGCACTTATGTCCTCTTTAAATAGAAAATTGTAACCAAAGACTCATAACTTTCAATTTTTTCTTTTCAGGTCTTTCTCTCTACTGTCGCACACTTGTTCTTTCGATGTTCCTAATTCTTGTACTTATTTATTTTTATGGTCCGCGGGAGACCCAATCCCAGTCTATATGAAAAACACATTTAAATTTCCAGAAACATGTAACAAACATTATTAATTTTTGATAAATTCCAAAGAAAACTGATTCGAAAATGCCCTTATTGTATACTAAATTTTGGCTTTTCAAGAACCTTCTTGTTTCTTCCAAAGAAAACTAATTTAGATATGCTACATTTCTTGTCTCCTATTGTATGCTAATTTTTTGGTCTTCAATGACGTTGATTCTTTAAATGTTGATGTAATTTCCATAGATATGTAATAGATATTACTTATTTTATAATAAGTTTGTATAGTTCGCAAGCCTGCTTGTCAATTTGTATATCGCGGAACTCTCGATTCTATGTGTAGGGCACAAAACAACAGAGGCTCATTTTTTAAATAGCCAGCTAGAGAACCCATGATAAAAAAAACCGGCTAAGTATGGAATGAGCACTACATGCATGCTCTATAAAATGTGTGCAGAGAAAACTAATTCGGCAATGCCATATCTTCTTTGTCCAAAAAAATCCTTAGTTTTAAAGAAAACTACTTCAATGTAACATACATTATTACTATTTTATTATATAACAAACACTATTAATTTCTAGTAAATTTCTATAGTTTGCAACTTCACCTGTCATTTTGTATATCGTGGAATTGTCGGTTCTATTTGTAGGACACGGAACATTAGAGGCCCAATTTTGAACCGGCCAACCCGAGAACCTATGATCCAAAAACTGGCTACGTATGCAATGAGGGCTCCATGCATGCTCTATAAAATCTCATCCCCATACTTTATAAAAGTACAAATTTTGTATCTATAAAACTAAATATCTACTTTATACAAGTACATATAATGTATGTATAATTTATTTATTTATGATGAATTTCTATAGTCCGCAATTCCACTCCTTGATTTTTGTATCGCAGAAAACATCAGAGGCCCAATTTTTGTATCGCGGAAGTGTTGATCCTATTCGTAGGGAAGAGAACATCGGAGGCCCAATTTTCAGCCCGCTAGCCTGACAACCCACGATCCATTATAAAAATACATATTTTGTATGTATAAAACTAAATATCTACTTTATAAATTGCATTTTTGGTATGTATAGTTTATGCTATCCAGGAACCTATAATTTCATAAATTTGAATTTATTTTCTGCCTAGGAGCCCTTGTTTTAAAGATAAATACTTCAGTAATGCTAAATATTTTGTGTCCAACAACCTTTCAAATGTTGATAATTTTTTATATTTTTCAGAAAGAACTAATTCAGGAATACTATGTTTTGCATGCAAACCACATGTATTTCAACTTTCTAGTCATGTGTTTGTACTAGGTCGCATTTACTCCCATCCCAACCTGGCAACACTTGTTTAACTTATGCTTTATTTGATCATTTTTACCATATTAATTACCATGTGTGTATCGCTCTAGATTACATCGGCATTGCATGATCCATTGTATCAAATATTGATCAAAGTTAGGTATGATTTCACTTTTAGGGTTATGGTAATCCATATTTGGAAGGTTAATTCTATTTATGAGTGAAATTTGGTCAAATTTGTTTCTCCTATTTTTGGTTTGTATTATCATAATCAAGTTGTGTTTACTATTTATATCTATAATGTTAATATTAAATATTCATTCTTCCTCTGGTATACACTACTAGTTTATGTAATAATTCGAGTAATTAGCTTCATTTTTATTATATTTAAGAGGTCAATACTCAAAATTTGCCTATTGTACCCTAGAATTATGGATTTCATGGACATCTTACATTGAAAATTATATATTTTATAAATTAACTACTCCTTTAATTATTTGCATCTATATTTGAACTCTATCTCCTCTATGTATTGAATTACTATATGGATTTGTATATTAATGTATTATATCTTTCACATGATGTTAGATATCATTGTATTCTATGACTCTATAACATTTATTGAATTACTATATGGATTTGTATATTAATGTATTATATTTCACATGTTGTTAAATTACTATATGGATTTGTATATTAATGTATTATATTTCAGATGTTGTTAGATATCATTGTATTATATGACTCTATCACTGCACATTAGTAAGGAGTTGTTTTAGTTAATTGTCAGTATACCTTGACTTATTGTTTAGGTCTTTTTTTTCTTTTAAACTTCAATATTTCATCTTCCTCTAATTTGGTAAATTTATGTGCAAACCCTTAGATAAGTTTTTCCCCTCAACCTAAATGAAACACTTTTGTAATCATATTATAAAGTAGGAAACTTCCTTATACTAAGGCATCACAAGCCATCATCTATTTCCATTTCTTTCTTATAATATATATTTGTTTCTATATTGTTTGATTATTTTATTTTGGTATATATATAGTATATAAGAATAGACTTACACACATGTACATATTTAGATATTGAGGAACTTGTTGATTTTTATGAGTCACCAAGAAATCCCAACATTCAATATTTGTTTCTTAGTGTTTCCTTCTTCCCTCTCTCACAATTCAAGAAACTTATTCTATACAAAATAAGCATGATAAAGGTAATCCTTCACCCACCAAGGAAGTTAATAGATAACTTTGTCTCGTTTCTCAATTATTTTACACCAAAGTATTCAGAGAATATTAAACACTAAATGAGAATGTATTTTGGTGTGTGTAAGAGATATGTATTTTATTTTACTTCCCTCAATCCATGTTAAGTTCTTTGTAAAGGGAAAGTGTTTGATTTAAATAAATATGTAAACTACTCCACAAAGAATCAAATACTTCAACTAATAATTGATATCTCACTTGGTCCACGAAGCAAAATTGGTTTAAGATTATTATGAGAATGACATATGGTCTATAAAGGAAAGTGTTTTAAAGTGTTTTAGTACCTTCGGTTTTAATGTAGCTTGGTCCATAATGGACAAGGATGTTAACACTCAAAAAGTGTGTTATTTCAATGAACTATCAATGTTCATTACAAGTATTAAAGGAGATAACTAGGGGGAGAACTAGAAGTAATTTTTTTAATTCTTGATAGGGAATATTTTTATGGTTTGATAAATTATTAAAAGATTACATTAGATTAAATCAAAAGTTAATTTTCACGGGAAACATGAGTAAAGATAAATAATCAAAGATCAAGATTAAGGAAAAATGGTTTATATCAATAATTAATAGTAAAGTGTTACTTTGGTGAACATAAGGGATAATTTTCCTTTGGGGTGTAGAATAGTCGGTGATGGAGTGTATTGTTAAGAAACTATGTTATGTGAAGTCAACGGTTCAAAACCCTCGATTTACCTTGTGTGTTGTGTGAGGGGCCATGTTGACATATCTGGGATTATAATGGCAGAATTCAGATAACAAAACCACGTGTCATGTCAATACGTTCCCAACAGTTGTTAATTTCCCCACTCAACAAAAACAATAAAAAAAATATAAAAACACAATCTCAAATTATACTTAATATAAAATAAATTGTTGTACAAGCCTCATTATCCTTATCATATTTGATCAATCCCATATATATCGAATAATATTTGAGAAATATTTAGTATTTGAGTTATTGGTTATGTGAATGTTACAGAGAGAATATTTCCCATATTTATTTTCTATTAAGATTCCTCGTGTATCACTCACATTAAGGCATTTACATTATTTGTAATGTATATGTCATTAAACAAAAAAAAAAAAATGTAATAGTTGAATTTGGTTGAGTTTTCAAGTTGGTCCAACTAACTTGAGTAACTTATTTAGTTTTTTAAATTATTAATTTTCATTTAACATTTGTAATTGTATCCTTATATATTGACTAAATTATCAAGGAAGGGGACTTAAGATTGTATCATTTCACAAATAGAGGTTATTTTGAGTTTTTTCTTTTTCATAGGGAATTATTTATGGGTAAACTTTTGGAAACTTTCTTGTGTTCATGGATGCTAGTTGAGTAAAAAATTGTTAGTTCTAATAACATTGTTTAGCCTAGAAGGAAGATTGAGTGAGGCATGCAATGGGGGAACAAATCACATGGAATCAACCTTAAGAGCCCCTTGATGGAGTTGAAAGCACTCAATCTAGTTCACTAATCTTATATGGAGGTTATTTTTAGGTTATAAAAAAATGTTTCTCCATTTTTTTTCTCGAGATAGACTCCCTCCTCCATGCATCTATGGGTTCATGTACATTATTACTTCTATATTTTCTTGCATTTATTTATTATTTATATATTTCATGTATAATTGGTATATTGTAGTTAGACTACATTTGTACTTCCCTAGAATATAATAGTGTTTACATTATCACATGTACTAATCTATAATGAAAAAGGTATGTTTAAAAAAAATAAAAAATTACATAGATGTTGTCAGTTAGAGAGAAAAATAACATTGGTAGATAAGAAAGGTTAAAACTCATTTTGTAAATTATATGGTCTGACCCCAAGGGGGGCATATATGGGGTTAAATGTACATGTAATGTGTAAATGTATATGTAAACGATCAACCTAATAATAGAGGGGCCACATGTGAAATGTGTAAATAGGTATATATATAGATCTTGTAGTCATTATTGGGGAGATGTGAATTGTGATGTATGAATGTATTTGGGTATTTCGAGGAGGTTCCCCTAGTCTTTAAGGAGTTATTGTGTAACTCATCTCTCTTATCTATCTTGGAGTTGTGTTCCACACTCACATTAGTGTACATGGCATGTATTTATAGTTTATTATGATATTTTAGGATTTTGGATCCTAAAAATTGGTGTGAGAGCATCAATCCTAGGGTTTTTCTACTTCAAGCAAGTAATCTTGGAATTGTTTTCTACAAATTTTATTTGCAAATGTTTTATATTGTGAAATTTTTAGGAAGCTGATACAACATAAGAAAGTACGCTTTGTAAAATAATCATTTTTTGGATCATTTTATTTTCAAATATATTTCCTATGGAATTTATAATTTTCTACTATCCCTAAAATTAATCTCAAACATGTCATTTTAGGATTTTTTCTATAATTTTTTTTTTGTGAAATTTCAGAATGTGAAATTTTCAAGACACTTATAAGGCATAGATAAATATGATTGGTACAAATTTCATTTTTTTGACCATTTTATACTTAGAGACACATCATGTGGAAGTTAGGGATTTTTACTAGCATTGAAATCTCTCTCAAATGAGTCATTTTGGGAATTTTTCTATAGCTTTTGTTAGATGAAGTTTCATATTGTGACATTTTCCATAGTGTGAGGAAACATATATAAGTATCATTAATATAAATTTGGGGTCTTGAAACACTATAATTATATTAATGTAGGGTATGTAAATTAGGGTTGTTTAGGTAACCCTAAACTAGTCTCAAATAGGTGTTCTCGGTAAAAAAAAATCATATCTACTTCAGTAAATATTCATAGTAGTATAGGTCAAAATTTCATAATCATATCAAAAAAATTGTATGTGTGGAATTCTGTACAAGTTTTCTCTCTAGAAAGGGAAAACAAATAACAAGTTTTGGGAAAGTTACCATAACTTTCACTTGGCACACAAAATTTTCGTCAGACCCATGGAATTGTGGAAAATAAACGTCAAAGTAACACAGAAGAAAATTTCATTTTGATAAGGCCCGTAAATTCAGAGAGAAATAAAAATAAAGTTTTTTCCATAAGGACATACTCGAGCTCAGAGTTTTAAACATGTAATGGCCCTCTGTTATGCCTATGAAAAAGGGAAGCACAAAAGGTAAAAAAAAATTGCATCAAGAAATTAACATCAACACATGATCACAATAGTGCCTAATCAACAACATCATAAGTAAAAGAAGTACCATCTACTCATCATGGAAATCACTAACAATGCATTCAATGAATTAATGAAGGATATCAACACATAAACATAAGTAGTGTAGCAGATCAACACATCATAATCATCTAGAAACGATTTACAACACATACAATCAGATAATGAATATAAAATGACTACCTTCCCAACCTACCATGTAAGGTTAGTGTTAGCACTAAGAGTCACCCTCAGCGAGCAGGAGGATAATCTCAGTACCCATAAAAAAAAGGGTAAAATGGATTAAAATGGTTTGAGTAGGTGGATCAGTAGGAATGTATAGAGAGGAAAAGATAACAGAAGTAACTATTGATCAGTCCTCGGCCATTGGGCTATGGAGTCATAGTATCATGAATAATGAAGGCATTTAAACTTCCTATCAGAAACAAGGATTTATGTGGTGATGAGGAGAAAGAAGAAAGAAAATGTCTCAGTGATGAACCATGAAATATGGGAAAGATGAAAGCAGATCCTATACCACCTCAGGAATCCATATAGCAGAGAGATGCTACATCTAGACAATAATAAAAATAGAAAAGGTCTGATGAACCATGAAAGATGGGCAATATGACAATAGATCCTTCATCGCCTTGGTCCATAAATCAGAAAGAATACATCGAGACAAGAAGAAAAACAAAAACTATCTAATGAACCATGAAATATGGTCATGATGGCAACATATCCTCCATCACCTTGGGAATCCATAAATCAAAGAGATTACATTGAGACAAGAATATTCAAAGGAATCTTCAATAACATAATATTTACACTGCAAGCTATGAGGCTTAAAAACTAAAAATATACTTCCCTGCTCATAAAACTCTCTTGACTGTCCATCCTCTGAAAACACCCCCCCTTTTACAAAATCTAAGACTCATATATTTATAACCAACTTAGCCCACAACTGCGAGGAGTGTGATCTAGCCACTAAATCAAAGCTTTCGTTTGCACATCCTTCTCCCAGACAGTGCGCATTTTTCTCTTCTCATATGCAAGCTCTCGTTAATATGGACCTGCAAGACGAAACCGTCCAACGTGGTACCTCAGGCTAATAGTTATGTCTCCTCTGCCATAGCTTCAATGCATTCTATTTATGGACTAAGTTAAGGTTTCAACTACCATTCATTTTCCATTAATTGAATCCTCCTCGAGATCAGAGCGCGGCTGGACAAATAAGGGGTGACTGTGTGTCACTCATGAATTAGGTGTTGAATAAGAAGGTGGCCGCAAAATTCAATCCTCGTTCATTAGATGAACCCTCCTTAGGATCATGATGTGATTTGTCTATTAGGAAATGGCCACGTACTATTGTTTGATACAACTCTTGTAAGAGAACATGATTTTGGGGCCAATGAAAGCAGTTTAGACCCTTAACCTATTAATATTATGATTTATAAAGAGAAAATATAAATAATTTATCAAAAAACAACAAAATAAGTATTTTACATGCATATAATATTATATAATTTTTATTTTTACATTTTATATTTAAAACAATATAGATATTATTTCTTCTTATTACATAATTTAATTTAAAAAAATAATAATTACATTTCTTTTATCACCCTAAATAATTATGTGTAGACTACCATGTATATATTATATAATCATGTATAGAGTACAATGTATATATTATATATTGTGTATTAATCATATATAATTTTTATGTATAGAGTACAATGTATATATTGTATATATTGTATATGGTTTATTAATCATATATAATTTTTATTATGTAGATGTTTGCATCTTAGATTATTATATTAATAAATTTTCCAAAATGATTATAAAAATTTAAAACATTGATGATATGATAATTCATTAGGATTTATTCCATTTTTCTTGAATTTCTTTTTTATTGTTAAATTAAATTATTTGAATTATCTAAGTCAATCTAAAGTCTTCACTTAATTATTTTATTTTTATTAGAATTTATTATGTAGTATTTTATTTAATTTATTCTTTATTTGATCATTTTTACCACATTAATTACTATGTGGGTATCTCTGTAGCTTACATGGGCATTGCATGATCCATTTCATCAAAATATTGATCAAAGTTAATTATGATTTTATTTTTAAGGTTATGGTAATTCATTTTTGGAAAGTTAATTCTATTTATAAGTGAAATTTGGTCATATTTGATTTTTTTGTGTATCATATTTTTGGTTTGCATTATCATAACTAAGTTGTGTTTACTATTTATATATATAATGTTAATATTAAATATCCATTCTTCATGTGGTATATAACAAAACTTTCTATCATAATTCAAGTAATTAGTTTCATTTTTATTATATTTAAGTGGTCAACACTCAAAATTTGGTAATTGTACCCTAGAATTATGGATTGTATAAATATTTTACATTGATAATTATATTTTTCTAAATTAACTACTTCTTTAATGATTTGTGTATATATTTGAACTCTATCTCATGTATTTATTGAATTACTATATAGATTTGTATATTAATGTATTATATCTCTCACATGTTAGATACCATTGTATTTTATGACTCTATCACATTTATTGAATTACTATATGGGTTTGTATATTAATGTAATATATCTCACATGTTGTTAGATATCACTGTATTATATGATTCTATGACTACATTTTAGTAAGGAGTTGTTTTAGTTAATTGTCAATACCTTTACCTCTTGTTAGTAAGGAGTTGTTTTAGTTAATTGTCAATACCTTTACCTCTTGTTAGTAAGGAGTTGTTTTAGTTAATTGTCAATACCTTTACATGTTGTTAGTAAGGAGTTGTTTTAGTTAATTGTCAATACCTTTACCTTTTGTTTAGGTTATTTGTTTGCTTTTAGATTTCAATATTTCATCATCTTTTAGTTTGGTGAATTTATCTTCAAACTCTTAGATAAGTTTTTCCCCTCAACCTAAATGAAACACTTTTGTAATCATATTCTAAGGTAAGAGACCTCCTTATACTAAGGGATCAGAAGCCATCATCTATTTCCATTTCTTTCTTATAATGTATTTATTACAAAGTTGGGGATTCAGTTTCCTAGACCGACAATCATATGATTGTTATAATTAGAGTAAACTCAAACTTTGTAAAGATCCAGTTTAGAGAAAATAGACCAAACACATTGAGGTTCACATGCATTTTATCAAGAGACAGGTTCATGATGGAGTCACTGATATGGCTATACGGTACTTGCTATACTGTAAGGGCTATCCTATCTGTATTGGCCTGGCTCTCGTAAATGCGTGGCGTACAACGTAAAGGACTGGCTCTCGTAAAACCTATTGTAAAGCCTAGCTATCAATGTAAGCCTTGTCTTAATGTGACCCTATTTAAATCCTGTTTCTTACCCTATTTGCTGCATCCAACGTGGAGCCTTGTCTTAATGATTCTGACCCTATTTGTTTTTATATTGTTTGATTATTTTATTTTGGTATGTATATAGTATATAAAAATAAACTTACACAAACATGTACATATTGAGATATTGAGGAACTTGTTGATTTGTATGAGACACCAAGAAATAGCAACATTCAATATTTGTTTCTTAGTGTTTCCTTCTTCCCTTTCCCACAATTTAAAAAAATTATTCGATACAAAATAAGCACGGTAAAGGGAATCATCACTTTGTCTTAGTTCTCATTTATTTTACACCAACGTAATGACATAATATTAAACCCTAAACAAGCATGTATTTTGGTGTGTGTAAGAGATATGTATTTTATTTTACTTCCCTCAATCCATGTTAAGTTCTTTGCAAAGGGAAAGTGTTTGATTTAAATAAATATGTAAACTACTCTACAAAGAAACAAGTACTTCAACTAATAATTAATAATTGATATCTCACTTCGTCCACCAAGAAAAATTTGTTTAAGATTATTATGACAATGACATATGGTCTATAAAGGAAAGTGCTTTAGTACCCTCAATTTCAATGCTCAATTTCAATGTAGCTTGGTCCATAATGGACAAGGGTGTTAACACTAAAAAAACGTGTTATTTAAATGAATTATCAATGCTCACTACAAGCATTAAAGGGGAGAGATAGGGGGAGAGCTACAAGTAATTTGTTTAATTGTCGATAGGGAATATGTTTTTGGTTTCATAAATTATTAAAATATTATATTAGGTTAAATCAAAAGTTAATTTTCATGGGAAAAATGAGTAAATATCAAGGACCAAATACCAAGATAAAAGAAAAAGGGTTGATATCAATAATTAATAGTAAAATGTTATTTTGGTGAATATAAGGAATAATCTTTCCGTGAGGTGTAGAATAGTTGTTGATGGAGTGTATTGTTAAGGAACCCTGTTATGTTAAGTTAATGGTTCGAAACCCTTGATTTACCTTATGTGTCGTGTGAGGGGCCATGTTGATATCTCTGGGGTTATAATGGTAGCATTCGGATAACACGACCACGTGTCATGTGGGTATGTGCTCCACAGTTGTTGATTTCCCCAGTCAACAAAAAAAATAAAAATATATAAAAAGACAATCTCAAAATATACTTAATATAAGATCAATTCTTGTACAAACCTCATTATCCTTATCATATTTGATCAATCCCATATATATATATATATATATATATATGAGAAATTTTTTGTATTTGAGTTATTGGTTATGTGAATTTTACAAAGAGAATATTTCCCATATTTATTTTCTATTATGATTCCTCCTGTATCACTCACATTAAGGTGTCTACATTATTTTTAATGTATATTTCATTAAACAAAAAAAAATTATGTAATAGTTGAATTTGGTTGAGTCCTCAAGTTGGTCGATTCACCAACTAACTTGAGTAACTTATTTAGTTGGTTGAATTATTAATTTTCATTTAATACTTGTAATTGTATCCTTATATATTGACTCAATTACTAAGGAAAGGGACTTAAGACTGTATCATTTCACAAATGGAGGTTATTTAGAGTTTTTTTTTTTTTCTAGGGAATTATTTGTGGGTAAACTTTTGGGAACATCCTTGTGTTCATGGATGATAGGTGAGTAAAAAATTGTTAGTGATAATAACATTGTTTGGCCTAGAAGGGAGATTGAGTGAGGCATAAAATGCACGAACAAATCCCATGGAATCAACCTCAAGATCCCCCTCATGGAGTTGAAAGAACTCAAGCTAGTCCACTAGTCTTATATGGAGGTTATTTTAAGGTTATAAAAAATTGTTTCTCCATTTGTTGTCTTGATATTTTCTTCACACTCACGTTGGTGTATATGGCGTGTATTTATATTTTATTATGATATTTTAGTATTTTGGATCCTAAAAATTGATGTGAGAGCATCAATCCTAGGGTTTTTCTACTTCAAGCAAGTAATCTTGGAATTTTTTTCTATAACTTGTATTTGCAAATGTTTATACTATGAAATGTTTAGGAAACTCATACGACATGAAAAAGTACGCTTTGTAAAATAATCATGTTTTGTATCATTTTATTTTCAAATATATTTCCTATGGAAGTTAGAATTTTCTACTATCCATAAAATCAATCTCAAACATGTCATTTTAGGAATTTTTCTATAATTTATTTTTCGTGAAATTTCATAATATGAAATTTTAAAGACACTTATAAGGCATAGATAAATATGATTGGTACAAATTTCATGTTTTGGACCATTTTATACTTATAGACACATCATGTGGAAGTTAGGGATTTTTACTAGCCCTGAAATCTATCTCAAATGAGTCATTTTGGGAATTTTTCTATAAATTTTGTTAGATGAAGTTTCAGACTATGACATTTTCCATAGTCTGAGGAAACATATATACGTATCATTCATATAAATTTGGGGTTTTAAAACACTATAATTATATTAATGTAGGGTATGGAAATTAGGGTTTTTTGGCTAACCCTAAACTTGTCTCAAGTAGGTGTTCTCGGTAAAACAATCATATCTACTTTGGTAAATATTCATAGTATTACAGGTCAAAATTTCATAATCATATCAGAAAAATTGAATCTGTGGCATTATGTACAAGTTTGGTCTCTAGAAAGGGACAAAAATAAACAAGTTTTGGGAAAGTTACCATAACTTTCACTTGGCACATAAAATTTTCATCAGACCCATGGAATTGTGGAAAATAAACGTCAAAGTAATACACAACCAAATTTCATTTTGATAAGTCCCATAAATTTAGAGATAAATAAAAAGGAAGTTCACCCATAAGGACATACTCAAGCTTAGATTTTTAAATATGTAACGGCCCTTCGTTACACCTAAGAAAAAACAAAGAAGAAAAGGTAAAAAAAAATTGCATTGAGAAATTAACATCAACACATGATCACAACAATACCTAATCAAAAACATCATAAGTAAAATAAGTACCATCTACTCATCATGGAAATAACTAACGATTCAATCAACGCGTTAATGATAGATAGAGACACATAAACATAAGTAGCATAGAAGATCAACACATCATAATCACCTGGAAATGATTTACAACAAGTACAATCAGATTATGAATATAAAATGACTACATGTCTGACCTACCCTGAAAGGTTAGGACCTCAAGGACACATAAACAATGCTCAATCCCAGGTTCCAATAGATTTTAACCATTTAATGTCTTAGAGATGGTGATTGTTCTAAGGAACAAGGAGGTGTCTACATCTCACTAAAAAATAAGTCCAATCATCAACTAGATCCATCCATCTATCTTATTCATCAATTAATCATGGCACAAGGGTAATCTGTATCGTTATTAATCATACATAAAAAATGAAATACCATCTGCGCGCGAGAGTAAAAAATTCTAGAACAATCACATGTCAACTTAAGTAAAGGCGCAAGAGAAAGCAAGTCACTAAATCAGTCATATATCTAATAGATTCATGACACCACATTAGATAACATTTGAATCCAAGGTGCAAGAGAATAATGATGAAGCAATCACATGCCCACTTAAATTAAGGTGCACAAGTACATTTTGTTACTAAACTAATCATGCATCACCATTATTACAAGGAACATGGGTAATCAAGATAAATCATTTTACACCCATTTTTAATCCAATGCACAAGCAATCAAATAATTTAATCACAACATAATCCATGACGCAAGTTAACTTTATAACTCAATCATTCATCAATTATTAATTATTCATTTCACTAGAGAAAAATGTCGATTTATCTCATGGAGAAACCAAGCTATCTACTCAACCAATCATACATCAATTTAAGTGAAGCAATAGTAAATTTATACACATATTGTTATACATCAGCATTGTTCATAATGCGAAATTCATAAACATTTATATAGTGGCAAGTGAATGATTTATTTACTTAAGTAATCAACCCTCTACATTATTCAAGACCCGCAAGAAATCTAATTGTTAAATTGATCACACATCAACATTAATCAAGGCGATCATGTAATCAAATCACATCCAAACATTAAATAAATCTCTTTTAATACATGGTGCAAATTAAGTATGAATTTCAAATTCATGCGCAAAGAAATTATGTTTTTCAATGAGGCTTACGATTTACATTGTAAAGTCCCCAAATTAGGTTTTTATTAATCTACAATAGTCCTTCAACAATTTAATTCATACTGAAGTAAATTTGATACATCACCTATAATGCCTGCATGGATATAATTATTTCATTGCTTTATAGACTGACCCCAAAATAAATCAAGCATTCAGTAGAGCCTTTTATTGATAGGTCATACATATCTAAAGTGCTCATTAAAATTAACATTGAGATATAAAATGACACTTAACAATGAATATTAAAATTGAAGACTTCTCGACATCATAAGGAAAGGGATACCTATAAAACTATGCGATCACATTGAAAGAATATATCTTCCTTTGAGTATTACTAACTAAAATCAAATGAAACTAAAGGACACTTCAATGTGCAGGGCATCTTCTAGTGCTGAAAAAAAAGTGTAGGAATAAGAAAAAGGTAGGGACTTAATAACAGAGAGACATGAAGGAAACCGCAGATTTGGTAAATTCCCCAACAACGCAAAGATAATGAGGAAAGTTCTGGGAAAAAATAGTGAGAAACACACAGAGATAAAGGTAAAAAATCATGCTGGTTCCCCCACAAGCTAGCATGTTTTACACAAAAAAACGCAGAGATGAAGTGTAACGCACCCCAAATTTACAAAATAAAAAAAAAATAAAAAAATGTTAGGGACATTTAATCTCCTTTAATCTTCAATATTGCTTCAAACATAGCTTTATTATATGCAAAGTAGTTTTATCATCACTACTGAATTGGAAAAATTATGCTTATTTTGTACTTAATACAATTGTAACCAGGGATATCATAGCCCGTAGAATATCTACCTCTCTGTGTTAAATTATGCTGTGTAAAATTCACATTGCGCAATAATCTAAAGATTGATTATTATCTCATATTTTACCCATAACCATTAATGTTTATCCATTTTGACATGCATTCACACAGTTTACTATGTACTATCATATGCATCTTATACTATTGAAATTATCCATGTCCAAAGGTAGATATATAAATAGTTTATTACATAAACTATCATAACCTTACTCTATCTATACCAACATACTTATGCTAACATACAACACTATATAACATATGGATCATATATATAACTCGATCCATAACACAAATATTTCGTTTAACATGTATGCCACTAAAATTATCTATAGGATAACTATATTGTTTAACATATATAGAAACAACCTATTCATTGTATTGCATAAGCGTTTAATACAGAGGTTGTTATCACGACATGACTATCAATATAGTTATCTATCATTATCGTTAACATATAGGGAACTACTCGGTTGACATATCATTAGAAACCTCCCAACAATACCTGTCATTGGTCCTGAGTTTTTTAACGAGTTGGGAACCATACGGGTAAGACCTTAACCTAAAGTGAAGAGTGTAACCATTACATACAGTTCATAACCCTAACTGGCTAACATCACAACTCAACAATAAATTTGTTTGTAAACTGATTAATGGAGGATGTGAGTCTCAGTATTTAAACCCTGGATAAACCATTTAATGGCGACTTGATCTATACCTCCCTGGAATTTCACTCAGCCACCGCATCCAACGTAACCATGCCACCTCCATGTTTTAACATGGAAAGGTACTGGAACATAACTATCACATTACTCCTCTATCAAGACCCGAGGTAATGCTCATTGTAATGATTTGTTCTCTACACGAAGAATTTTTTTTCTTTGCAAGCTACCCTTCCTTTCTCTGCCAAGCCGATGATAATGGAAGCCTGCCTCTGAAATAAACACAAAGGGAGGAGGCCACATGACTCTCATTCCTCTACTCCACAAGGTAGGTAATACTTCACTTCCCTTGTACTTTGTAACTTAGGAAAAACATTTTGTTTAGTATTTGAACTAGTTACTGCTTCTGTAAATGTTTTCCTCCCGACTGGCTATTATGGGCTTTGCAGTTCTCGGGATTGGGGTTAGGGTGTTCCCAGGATGAATTTTTCCATGCTGATCTTTGTGTCTTATGGTGCTCTTGTGGTCATAAGCATTTTTCCATTTATCTATTTGTATTATATCACATCCTCCTATATGCACAGTTATAGCAATACTAAACCCACTATTCACCCATATCAATTTTCATTTGTTCTTGTGGAATCATCCCGCAAATCCTCACCCTGTGTGAGATATACTACCTTTTCAATTCGTAAATTTGTTCTGGAGTTTATGGGTTAGCATTCAAAAGTGTAAAGGGTACTCGTAAACATATGCATAGATTTTTAATCCTGTGTAATTTATTGCTCTATGGTTTTGTGTTACCCCTTCATGGGACTCGTTCCTTCTCTGTGTGAATATATGTATATATATATTGTAAAAATCCTTTAAGGATTTCGAGGATACAATTTGTGTAGTTTTCGATATCACTTGGTGAAAACTCGTAGATACCATATGCGTATAAGTGTAGCCAAAACTATTTTGTGTGTTCTTCCTAATTTTCACCCTATGAATATGTTAAAGGTTAACCCTATGCCCATGATTTACCATATGGGTTCCTACATTAACATATGCAGGTAAGTATTAACCCTTTGTTTTGTAATTTTCCCTTGGTACGTGTACAGTGAAAATGTATTAGCAATTTTTTACTCTTTTGTTGCATAGTTTATCACCTGTGATCTTATATAGCGCAGGTATGTGTATATCCCGCAACATCGACACTCTATTTTAAGAATTTGCATTCCATAATTCCTACAGTGATTGTATCGATCACCATCAATCCTCTATTTCATAGATTTCACTGTGTTTTACATTTATATCAATTCGTAATTTATTTTCAGACTATACCTAGAAAAAGGTTAGACATAAATCATACTCTGTACATGTCTTTTTCTTTTCAATTGATTGCCTCTGTGGAAGAAAAATCGTGACTATGATGCGAAATTATAACTCAAAATTCCATTCAATATGCATGTATAATGGTATTTACCCGTGTGGGAATTCATAGATGCACCCTATGACATTATCCAACTTAATTATTTTTACATTCTAAGTGTTTTACACATCGTCAGGTAAATTGTGACTTAGGCTCTGTATATATACAAAATAATTGTTTTCACCCTTTGTGGGGATTCACATTTGTGCTCTGTGTTATTACTTTGTCACTTGTGAAATTTATAAATTGTATAATTTCTTTCTCACTGTATGATTCATAACTTTTATATTCTCTATATTCTCATATGATTTATAACTCATATCTTTATTTTTTCATTGTTATAAATTGTAGCTTGTATTCTATGCTTGTTAAAGAATTATACTCAGATTACATCAATTAATTATGCGGACTTGTTTCATTTTTTGTGAGAGTACCCATCAGTTGAATTATGGTTCCACTCTTCCCCTTTGGTCATGGATGGGTCGTCGCAGAATCTCCCATGGCAACTTGGTCCTTCATCGAACTCAAGATAAGTATTTTTTTATCTCATTCATTAAAAGTAATTTTCATTTAAAGGATAGTATACTTTACTAAACCCTACTCTTTATCTCTGCAGGTTTATACAGTTCGAGGAAAACGGATCAAGGAGAGCCTTCTTGCTTGAAAAGGTATTTGATTATTGATCTTTTTGTTTATGAAATACTTCTTAGATTCTATCTACCAATGTTAATGAATTCCTTTCCCTAGGGTAATCCATTGTAATAAATATTGAACCATGGTTTCATGGACACACATGTTGTTTTGTAATTTACTTTCAATTGAATATACAGGTCATTGAAACCATTTTGAACAAGTTTCAGTAAATGTAACATCTATTGTAGCATGCATTTGTAGACTATTGAATCATTATTTTCTGTGGTTATAAACATAAAGAATATGTAAATTATACATAAGAGGATTTTTATTCATTCCATATATTTCTTATGGTACTTGTACAGATTTGAATAGTAAATCAGCATATATATATATATATATATATATATATATATATATATATATATATATATATC